>JABMBR010006793.1:0-57748 GCA_018881525.1 Meteorus sp. PSUC_FEM 10030008
TTGTTGTTGTTGTTGTTGTTGTTGTTGTTGTTGTTGTTGTTGTTGTTGTTGTTGTTGTTGTTGTTGTTGTTGTCATTCCAGGGTGAAGAAAAAAAGTTGACCTTTTTGGTTAGGATAGAGTACTATCAACGTATGATGACTGAATTCTCTCATCTCTGTGATCACTTTGCTGCTATTATTGATGATGTACCATGTCTAAAAGCAAAGGATTGTAATTTACTTGTTTGACATGCCTCAAAACGTTCTGTGTTAAGAATTTATAGGATTTCATGCGAATAATGTGGCAATATGGTCTCCTACTTTCTTGAATATCATATGCTCGATGATGGTCTGTTCTCAAGTCATTTCCGTGATGATCTTGCTGCTTTTTGGACTACACTTCGAGTTGGTCCATATTGAGGTCAACGTCTATTGTCAATGACATTGAGGTTTGTAGAAGAGAGTGGAGGTTTGAAGTTGGCTAGATTATTCGCGCATGTCCAACTGTGCATGAGGCATTAAGGGTGCGAGTTGTGTGAAGAAGGTTGAGTGGAGTTTTTATTGTAGAGACATGAGAATGATGAAATTTTTTATTATTTGGTGAGGTTGGTTCATAGGTCGATTTTGGTGGATCAAAGACTGCCTTTTGCTGCTGCCATTGGACAGACTAGAGGAGGATGTTCGTCTTCAAGTGATCAATTGTCGCAATGTCTGTTATGTATCAACTTACTCTCGGATGTGTAATTCAACTGCATTCTTGGATACGATTCTCCAGATTGGAAGAGGAATATTGTTGAGTATAAACTGTTGTTGCCAAAATTGTCTGAGACAAATGGGAAATTTGACTCCAAGCAATGTGGAATGTATTTATTATTGGGATTAAGGGATGGAGGGTAGTGGAGAATTATAATGGGAAAACTCTGACTGGCTCGACCAGGATGCAATTCAAATTTTCATATCGAACATTTGGCGCTTTTCCACGGATCATTCAATTAGATGATTATTTCATTATTTTCTTGAATTTACTTTATGCAATATGGACTTCCTTCCGCTGATCTCATGAGATTCAATCTGATTGAATAGTAAAAAGTAAATGAAGATATGTGGAGACATGGGCTGCAAGCACAATATTTGACTGGAATACTACAGAGATCTCGTCGTGGAAACTTTTTCGACCGAACTCGGAAAGAATAAAGCCTGGCAATATTTTTCTGCAGTCTTGGAATGTTATTCGTGATGAACCAAAGCTATTCAATTGAAACAACAGGCACGTTTAACCGAGGCAATTATAAGTCCAAGAATTTTCTTTCGAAAGAGCTTTTTTGTGACAGTCTCACGCGATTACCATGAAACTATTCCCATCCATGCGTTTTGGTCTGCTCATTCCCTGATTTAAAAATGTCTCGCTGTTACGATAAATCGATGCGAAGATGTACACAGACTATCATGGGAGGAGATATTGAACTCAACATGAATTCAAACATCAAATCTTGTCCATTGAGTTGTTAATGGTCCACTCAATATCCTCTACCACATGTGACATCTGCGATTCTGAACGAATGTAGCAAAGCTTTTGGTGGAATGGAGATCCGAATGATTGTCTCCGAAGATATGTTTTTGAAAACATTGAAGTGCATGCTGCGATACACAAACCCCTTGCATAATTCAACCCCTGTTCTCCGAATATTAACAAATTCATACTTGTCTAGACTGTTCCACATTATTATTAACCATCATAAATCCCCGGAATAAGATGGGATATGTCATATTGTACATCCACATCAACAGATTCGATTGCATCCATTCAATGTTACACACGAGGAAAATAAGAACTTGAAATGTTTTTAGTATTAGACTTGGATGTTCCGGTCGTTCATGGTGAATCATGTGATGAGCATGACGGATATAATCCAAAGTAATTACTGCCAACATATCTAAATTTTTCATTAAATTATTGTCGAATTTATGAGCAAATATTCAATTGTCATAACGTTGAAAACTTTTTTCACGTGTGCTCATCTCATCATTCTCGTAGGATCAGATTGTTGATTTGAACTTCCTGTTTACCAGGGTTCCAGCTTGAATAGGAAGGATTCAGAAGAAGCAGTCTCAACCCGCTCATGATCAGAAAACATCCGATGCACTTGAACATTCTCATTCAGCTAAAGCTGCTACAGTTATGCCAATCGATACTTGAATGTATTCATCTTGGTTGACAGGATTGTATTTGCTTTTTTCTGATATTGAAGCTTATCTCTTTTTGAGGATGCAACATTGTAGCTTTGTTGATAATCGATATTCCAAACCAACTCTTTAACTGACACTTCCAGATAACAAGACTGATCGTAGTAGGATGGAATCTTTATTGATTCAATCCTTTTTGGTATGTTCCTCGATAAACCCAGTTTTAGAACGTCCTTCTCTCAATCTTTGTCAGTTTCTTGTTTCTCGATATTCAATTATGAAGTGACTTTTCTGGACTTCCTTTTCTGATATTTCTACTTAATACTTTCTTCAATAATCTCTTGGCTCTTACCGTGGTACTGTTCCATTTTGACACCATTCAATCATAGAAGAACACAAGATTTTTAAGAAAGAAGCAATGCAATTGTAGTCCAAGAGGGTCATTCCTCTGCTTAGAATATATTGAAACCACAATATTTTTCATCTATCCCGATATGTGATTTGCAAAAGTGCGATGAACCTTTCATGATTGTTGAATATTTGATTGAGTAGCTGAAAGTGTTGGGGGAAGAGTATTTAGTCACATTCATCAAACGACTCACTACGATGAGGAGGCCTCCAAGGAAGCACAAAATTCGGAGCTTCAATTTGTTTTTTCTCTGCGAAAAATCATCGTAGCGAGACGTTCAAAAGACGATTTTCATCAGGGAGGGACGTTCAAAAGACGATTGTCGAGGTAGCTGAAAGAGGAAAATTTCAGACAATTTAAGAACACCCGAAATATCTCCCCTGTATTTTCTGGATCAATTGCAACATATAATCTCATCAAGTTTTGAGGAAGAAGTGGCGAAAATGATAAGACATTGATTATCTCATATTCCGCTGGACTCAGAATGAGATTGATGTCTATGCGATGATTGAGATTATTGAGAAGTTCTCCAACACGGTGCTCAAACTTTCAGTTGATGAGAATGTGCTGAGAATATTAACGTGATCCAATGAACATGCTCACATACATATGCAGATGTCTGTAACGGTCCACATAATCCTGTTGGTAAATGTGAATTTAATTTCTTGAATGACAATTGATGTTTACGCTCATGATACATTGACAAACGTTGAGGGAATGAATCTCATCGTCAAAACTGCTCAAGACAAGTCTCACTGTTCCATCCAGAATTCCCTGATAATCTCAAAACCACTCGAAGCATCACATCAAATAAATTTCATCTAATTTCGTGACTTGGTTTTCCGTTTGATCACTTCACTCTCTTCCAACTGATCCAACGATCAGTTCGAATTTACCCCAAAAAATTATATTTTGGGTTGGTTCGTCCTATTCATTTGTCACATTTAGTAACAGGACGACTGATTTTATTTTTTCCGAGTGAAACTATTTTAAGCTTCAAAATTTTGTATACTCGAAAACATTTTTTACGATTGTATTTATGAAACTAGAGAATTAATTTATCACGAACAGAGTATTATGTTACAAACTTACTGAATTCACAATGTCAGACCATGAGAATAAATGGAAGTAGTTGAAAAATTCGCAATTCCGAGAGACGCTCCACAAAACTGGAACTATTAAAGCTTCAGATGAGAAAGCAAAAACATTTGTAGAGTCCATTAATCGTGATGGTTTCGACATGTCAGATTTCTAACCAAACTTCTCTATCTACTTCTAAAATTTTTCTTTTGATACAAGACTCCATCGATTGAAGATAACAACTATCAGTGATCTCATTATCGTTCATTTGTTCTGAAACTTTTTGTGCATATCATACACTCAAACAAACCACATAAAAAATTACCAAAAAAAAAGTAACGACGGTTTTTCTCACGTTTCCTGTGGCACACGACATCAAAGTGGACGACCGGATCGATACTTACAAATAATTTATTCATTGTGTTAATCAAGAGGAAAGTTGATTGAATGAAAGGATTTTACGTGTTTTATTGACGTTTCGGTTGAATTAATTTCATTAAGGAAATGGAATGTCAGATCGCATTGATCGATGCCAGAAAATTTGATTAACATTGAATGTAAATAAATCAGCCACGTTCAGTTTTCATCAGAAGTTCGCGAAATTCACCCCTAAATATACAATTGAAGACGATTAAATTGAACCTCGAGGTCATCCATTGTTTCGCATAATTTGAAACAGGAAAACTCATCGTTACATATCGAACGTCATTTTTCATCTGATTTATCTGCCCCGTACTTCCTTCATGTACTCCAAAATGCTCCATTTGTCTCAGAAGCAAACAATCCAATGCGCCCGTACAAATTTTTTATCTTGTGCACTATGACCAGCCTCATCTCTGCAACGTAGAGCCCAAACGTTCCTGGATATTCAGAGCGAAAAAAAAAAGGAGGAATAGAGCTCAGTGTCATTTTAATCAACTCTGGATTGGAAATATAAAAGAAAAAGTCTCTGAGCGTCTTGGAATCGATCAAATAATGAGGATTCCAATAGGGTGAGGGGGAGAAAGCTGTTCTATAGCTAGTGAAATAATTTTCCACATGAAATTGAATTCTGCCATACCAGACGTCACCTCTAAAGTCAAATTATCGATTTTGGTGATGATAAACTTTTCAAACTCTACAAATTTTCCAATATTCCTCTGATGTTTCATTATTTTATGTCAAATTAAAAATGTTAAAGTATCAACTTGAATGCAACTCTGCAACTTGAATGAATTCATCGGACTGAAGCATTTGACATTTGTGATCAATGGACTGTTCGTGAAAAAAATGATAAACTCATGTAGATCCTGAACATTTTATTCAACACATAAAATTCTTTCTCAGAACAATACAAAACACCAAGAATATTCATCTCCATATTTGATTCAGGTTTGTTCTTTATATCAGAAACTCATCTCACAGCCGATCCAAACTCCAACAAAATTTCAAAAATTGATGTTACTTCTATCAAAAAATCATGATGAGTCCTGAATTGATCATGAACATCTTTCTGTATCATGACAATTCATGCAGCAATCGATATTTAATGAAATTTGAATAAATGGCAAGAAATTACTCAACGAAAAGCCACCAACTTTCCAGCCTGCTCATTGCTAGACCCCTAGACATGCGATACGTTCATATATACCTGAATATAAATTTCATGAACCATTAGGAATATAACTTTGTATACCAACACATAGGTAAAGTGGTAGTTGTGCCAAGGTAATAATCGACAGAAAGTTCAATCGTATATATGAAACCTCATCATCAAGTTTGAGGGCACCAATGTTGGTGGAAAGCAGAAGCCTCAGTTGCTTCAGAAAATAAACGTGTATGGGCTAACGTATTTGTGTCTAATGGATATAGACCAAGTGAGGAGTGAAAGAAGGGTTGTGCAAGTGAGTTGAGAGAGTGGACGGAACAGAGTACAGTGGCGAATGTGTCTCGGTGGTGAGTAGATATAGAATGCGTGAGGGTGAACCGGCGTCGTTGGTCGCGCGACCTACCCACCACACCAGTAGAGAGAGTCAGGTACGAGTCAGACGGGCGAACGCCAGTCTACCGTGGGAGCGCGGCGCGACAGTATCATCGGCAATTTGTTTATAAACACTTCGATCTATTCGTACGCAGACACAGATGGATTCATAATAATATCGAGGTGTTAATCGGGTTTTGTGTTACAATTAATTGCAACGATCTTCAGTTGTTTAATGTTCGTAATTTTTTATTTAAATAATTTGATTAAGCTCTGGTAGACATGTCAGATAATTATTATCACCGTGTGTTAAATCAACAGACGTCATAAACGTTCATTGGGAAATTCAGTTTCAGAAATTTTTGTTGATAAAATAATGAACTGGTTTGTGAAGTGACGTGAAACACGTCGGATCACAACGATATCACAGCACGTGTAGTGTGTTCTACTGACGCTAACATTATCGAGGTACATGTTCTTCATTTATTCTCACGGCACAGAGTATATTTCTGAAATGGAGTGTGTGCATTGTCTGCGTATGTGAACACGTGTGTGAGTGTATAGTTTATACTTTTTTATAGTTTATATTAACAATCGGAAAAGTAATGAGAACACAGGAATAAAATAATCGATAGACACGTACACATCTAAACTTGCGGAGTTACTTGTTTAGTTAGTTAGTTCTCGAATAATTCAAACTGACCTCCATTCGTGAATACCAAGACTTCAAAGAATTCTATTCTACCATTTTCATCATGAATGGCAGGGTGAATAAAAAATTCTCTCCACAGGGGGATTGTGATATTTTAAAGTTCACCATCAAACGTTCATTCAATTAATACCAACTGAATTTAATTACACTGTTGATTAATAATAAAACAATTGTCGAATACACAAAAATTTGAATCGACAATTGGCTGAATGTGGCGCTACGCTGAGAAAAATAAACATTTCTGCCAAGATTTTAGCAGAGATGGTGTCACATCAGTTGTATTTTGATGATAAAGGTCATTAGAGTGAAATGAATCTTAGTTCATGACAGCTGTACTGTATGGTGTAATGAAACAATGCCATCAGCTACTGACAAATGTGGGTATTTGAAGTTCATGCGTATTCATCGTGAATTAATTTAGTCATGACGTCAATATCAATGAGCGATTTATCAGAATCGATCGCTCTTTGTGCATTCATCTTTGGTAATGATGAATTAGCGATTGCAAATCAATTTTCATCATTTATTTAGTTCACCACTGGTGTTTTCAATATTCACTGAACATTAAATATCAAATTCCTGTTGAATAAATGACAGAAAAAAATCAATTTTAGTAACCAAAAATCACGGTCTGTACCTAACACGATTTGAACGAATGTGAACGATGGAAAATGGAGTAACAAAAGAATTTTTTTGAATTGCACATGAGTATTTTGGTACGAAGATACACATCGTATACCGATATTTCTACTTTTGTTATTTCGGAGTTCGTATGCATATGGAAATGACTTGTGACAATACATCATGGTAGAAACATTGAAGTAGGTATCAGCATGAAAGAACTTTCTTTCTGACACGCGAGGCTTCATGCATGTAAACAAACTGTATGGATGAGAGGATAACGATTGTTGTTTGCTGGTTCTCAAAATTTTTCATCATAAAAAGCTCTGCTCTATCAATTGGTTGAGCAATTGTTTATGTTCGAAATGAAGACAATGGACGGGTTCGATAATTAAAATTTCTAAATCATCTTATGGGGCAGATAGTCGCATTGGGTTTTCTATTTGTCTGTTATGACCTGTGGGGGAAGTTCCATTATTTCTCGAACGAGACTATTTGGGGCGAATCAATACATTTAATTCAGTTCCCGCGGAATTATGCGATTTGGATAGACGGGAGAATAGAAATGCGATGAAATTCCTTTTCATCTATAATCGCATTTCGATATTTGAGTTGAATTATCAATGTGACTACGTTCAGAGGGTTTCTATAGATAAACTACGAGTGCCTAGAAAATTCCGTCTGGAAATATTTTTCATCTTGAATTTAAAATGATTCGATCGTCGTCATAGCCGATCTGTGTCAATGTAATTGCGAAATATGACATAAATACTCATCTGATATTTCGCAGATCTATTCGAATGACACACTTCACGTTTATTAACCCTTCAAGTATCACTGACGCCTTTATGCGCTAATATTATACCGACTACTCATGTCAATGACGCTGTTGAGCGCAACGAAGGTACTTATAATAATGGGATGTTAAAGTCACTTGGTAACTCGTGTCAGTTGATATTTCTGTTTGACTTGATTTAATTTTTAGATGAAAAACTTCTCAGCATGGGGATGGAAATCTTGCGAGACATTCAAAAGAGAAATTGCTGACCTGTCGAATTTTGAATAATTAAAACACGTTAGAAATAATTGAAAAGTTTAATAATTGTTGATCAGAAAAGAGGAACGGCGCCTTTACCTGAATTGGTGGTATTGATAACTTGGTACGATGATAAGGGTTTGACATCATTCAGTGAGGTCGAGATCAAGTTCAACACTAAACAGACGAAGAATTGATTGTTAGTGAGGATGATAATTAGAGAAGGAATTCACTTTATAATTACTTGATGTAGTGAATGATCAAAGTGTTGCATCGATTGTGTTTTGAACTCGAATGTGTTCGAATGAGGAAATTAGAGGAAGAGAAATGGAAAAAAAAATCATTCCCAACTTATTTCGGGTTCTATTGCTCAACTTCATGTTGTTGAATGAAAAAAAAAAAGAATGTTCCATTCATCTTGCGAATGAAAAAATGCAATAACTGTGAAAATACGCGGCTGCCCGGAGGGTTTTATAGTAAATAATGTGTTTCAGCCGACACGATGTCATTTTAACACGTTGATTATTTTAAATTTATGATCAGATTGAATTTCATCGAACATTCAGTAAAATCGGAGATTTTCTGTTCATTATACTCTTGTATTTTGTGGATATATCAGGCATTTCTATATTATCATAACCTCAATTATGCAAGACACTCACATTCAAATCGACGATTTGTTCACTATATAAAACACGTTGAAGTAATGAATTCGTGTTCTAGTTGAATGAAATACTGGGAATATGAGTTAATTTTCTCTCTACTCATATTTATTTATGCCGCTAGCGATTTCTGTATGGAAACTTTCAGATTGTGAATATTTTCTACATTTCGCTGACAGACAAGGGAGAAGTCACTATTGTTACTCGGATCACATGATTTATTTATGTACAGCTATTTTCGCGTTGTATTTTCATTGAATGAAATACGAACAACAGTTTTATCGAGTGAAGTTGCGCACGAAGAGAGGTTTGTGACAAATATTTTTGTCGCGAGTAGCATTCGCAAGGTGATACGAAGATGCATCTACCGAATGATTGAGAATTAAAATTTACTGGATAATAATTTGAATATTTCAGGGTAAGTCTTCTGCAAAAAAACACTTCCCAAGGGTATGAAAACTCTTTAATTTGTTAGCATAGCATTCCCTCTCAAAAACTAATCATAAACAAATCATGAGAATTTTCAAGTACTCTTCGTAATTCGTGTACTATTTAAAAGTTGAACTTGTAACGGTGGAAGTTCCGAAACATCACAAATTCATAACCTCAAAAGTTTATATACAACGCATACCATCCATAATTTTGATATTTCTATGGAAGATATTATGAACTTGATTGATAAATAGTTGATCGAATAAATATATTTTCGTTTCTCAACTTTGCGAAATACATTGAGAAGAGGAGTAAACAAAAAACGTATCAGATGGAAGTTTCACAAACTCGAAAAATTCTAATGGCTCCTTTCAAAACTTTGAATATGCGATGCTCCTTCCATGTTTTCTATGTGAACTTTTATAAACAAAACTTTATACATTTCGAATGTTCCAATTTTTTCGATATTAATTTTCCGATCTCCAATTTGAATGGCATCAGGAAGCGTTCCAGACCATAACAGTGCAATGTGCAACAACACTCCTGCTTTATTTTTCCAATGCATTCGTATGCGTTTACACATTTCTGCACTCCGAACATTTTACTGTACAGGGTAAAAGTGTCCTCTGCTTCGTAATCACATGTCCGTGAATATAAAATGAAACATGTCATGCGACAATTATCGAATGTACTGATCTACAACATTCACATCGAATAAATAATCTCAATACTTAGAAACGCCATTTACATGCAATATCGATTTTATCATCACAAAATTCAATTTCTCGATTAATCTGAGCTTAGAATATCTCACTATTGCGACGAATAATTAACGGGACATGTATGTTGAATTAGTTGCAGGTGGTACTGTTGATAAATTCAATACACTGATGTAATTATTCATCATATCAAGACGAATATTTAAGCTTCGGATTCAGAACAAAATTTCTGCACAGTTGTGATGAAAGATGGATGAGCCATTCGAATGATTCATAAATTCTAATGTCACGTTGAAAATTCAACGTTTCGCTCGTTTTTTTTTCTGCTTGCATGATCCTGTTCCAATATTCCCCTTATTTCCACCAGAAGATGTGTCACCACACATATGTTCTACGCATGCAAAAGTTCAATTCCATTTGTGTATATAAAATGTCATACACTTCCTCTATGACGCTGAGTGTATAGCAAAATGGAGGAAAGAAAAATAGAAAACAATTCTCTCATATTGAGGTTCGATATCTGAACATGAAAAAATTATGACATTCAGCAAATCGATCGTCTGATCAGAGTAGATACGAACGAATACAACAAATGTGCTCCAATAAACACAGCAAAATAATTGGCCCCAATTCCGACTCTGCATATTAGATGAACACGTGCAATATTAAAATGTCAATGCACATGAATAATCTACTAATCTCTTCGTGCAAACATGAATTCCTGTACATGTCATATTGAACAAAATGCAGTGATTGTATATCAGTTCATAAGTGAGTTTTGAATAAAATGTTCAATTTTCAATTCGGATGAGTTCTGAGCTGCAGATGAAAAACACAAAACCAAAATAATCATCAAAATACGAGGGGAAATTCGGCTGTTTTTTCGCATTGATTGAATTTTTTTCACATCAGTTTTGTGTGGAGAATGCGCAGTTTCGACTCAACAATATTTTTCCATGTGATAAATAATTTACCTCTTTCTTCCCACATGAGTGAGGTGAGGTAATGGATTCGCTTTTGACCTGCTTCAACGAAATTGAGTGCACCCAAGTCATAACCGCTATGCGTCCACAATATTCAATTCCATCATATTTTTTTACCCCTTACACAACATTTCATAATCGAAAATATAATTTTACCATTGAATAGAAATAATGACCAGAGTGACTTGGTTTCACCTCATAAATTTTTAAATACCACGTCTTTACAGTTCATCAACGATTTTCAACAATTGTTCACTCTCAACACTTTTTCAAGTCTCAAGTAAATTTTAAAAGTGATGAAAAAAATGATCCCAGGGAGACATCACTTTTGTCACCACTCGCTTCACATTGGACAGATTCTGATGCCTCCAACAAAAAATCTGGGGCACATTCGAAATCCAATGAACAACTGAAGCTTTACTGATCATCAACATGGATAGTAAGACATAAAATGAGACGATGCCTGCATCATACTCAACATCAAGTAAACAAATAGACCCACGAAATGGAAAAACATTCCATCCTCATCGCTATTTTTGATCTTCACCCCCAAGCAAATTGCAATCAAAGCTCCAGCTCTGTTTCCACTCTGCCATTTCACATGAATCAATTCCAAATTCTTTTAGAAGATATCAATTACATAACTGTCTAGTGGACCTCATTAATTAAACAACTCATTCATTTGTCACAACATTAATTAGAACACAATATTTGACTGGCTCATTGAAATCATAGCCAATCCAACTGGAAGCTCTACATTAACGATCGAATAAAACTGCTGCAACGGTTCATGGAATAAAACACGTCAATTCACCTGGCAATTACACAAAACACAATTTATAAATACAAAATTCAGCATACCAACATCGAATGTTAAATATTAAAAATGGTCCATATGAGGTTGAGGATTTCAGCACAGTGTGACCATACATAATGCTCATCAACTGTGGTCACATATGTACGTGTCTAAATACACATTCATCATATATAGTTACGTCAGAGTACGATGGCTTGTACACTTGATGTCTGGTCCAGATCGAGGTGAAATTACGTTCCAGACGTGTATCAACACAATATGTAGACTAGTTTACGCTCTTCTGAGAATGGTATGGGCATGTGGGACAAGTTGAATGTATATAGTGGCCCTTAAGGCGTTTGCATTCCGTCCCAGGTGTCTGATGAAATGGATATTAGTTCCCATGGGAAATGAGAAGAGTAAGAGGAGGATTGGTTGAGTAAACAATAGACTGATTGGCCGTCGCCTCTCATGTTTATCCCGTTGCAATTAATTCTCATCGATCGCAAACGGACATTCCCATATTTGCTATCGATTGGAATTTATGTAGGAAATGATAACTCGCGTATGCGCGTGAACCATTCAACTCTTCCGGTATGATTATCATCATATTTGTTCATGTTTCATTTTAATTCAGTGAGAACTTCTGTTTTCAGAATTTTATTCTTGGTCGTAGTGTGACACCTCATGAGCAATTCACCAGTTGTGGATATCATGAAAGTTGTGGTCTTCATGTTGTTCCAGTTTTCATTTCTGCGTTCATGTCCTACCTCGTTTTTCAGGATTAATGTCATACTGAAAACATTTATTGCAATTTGTGGAATATGGCGCGAATGATTATTCATTGTGATGTGATTTATCTGACAATAATAGACCATCATGAACTGTCTGATCATAATGAAATGGCCAAACACCACTGCACATTACACCAGTTGCACCTGCACAAAAACATTTTTGCATAATAAACTTCATAACTTAGTAACAGTCCGTGTATTGAACCAACGTGAAACGTATCGTCCACTCGGTGTGAATATTTTCCAGCAATAAATTGATGCGCCAAATTACCGGTTGTTGAGCGGTGAGTTATTCGTGAATCCATTCCGTGGAAATAATTTAATTCACGATAAAAATTATAGCCCGATCGATATTGTCCCTCTACATACTAATGAGATAACATTTACGAGTGTAGAACGGAACACAGAGAATTGGGAAACGTGAACTGATTAATGACGTTAAAGAGAATTTCGCTGAAATGATAGTTGGGTGGATGAATGATGACTCCATAATATGTTGAAGATAATTACGACTGGTACAATTTGAGACTATCAAGTGAACATTAGTCCAATGCACAGAATTAACTTTCATTCATCGGCTATCAATGTCGATACATTTTCACATCTCTAGACACTAAGAATCCTGCGAAATATTTGACTGAAGCATATTGATGATGAACGTCCACTTCATTCACATAGTGGACATCAGGATTGATTTGAAAACAAAGCCATTGACATGACAAGGTGAACTTCCTTGCACGAAACCAAAGAGATAAAATTCCTCGAATTTATCGAACAACAGCACAGGCTTAGACTTTGACTAGATCAAAGTAGCAGACAAGAGCCAGAACACACTCAACTTCTCATACGAGTTGAATTCAGTGGAAAAGAAGTACACAGCTTTTGTCGTAATTAATCTAAACGTATTTCGCAAGAATTCACTATGATTTCACGGTAATACGTTGATAATTAAATTCAGATCTGCTTCACCATTTGGAAATGTTACATAAAGGAAAGTGGTTACCATCACAGATACATACGTGTTCGAGTGAGCACTTGAGTCTAATCCCTTTCACGTTTCTTGTCACATATGTTTCAATCTTACAATGTCATTGTTCCTTCTTCTCTCTTATGCTTGGGATTCCTTCGATGAGCACTGATTGAATCTGAACAATTCATCCAATCTCATTATCGAGAATTAATCGCAACAATAAATGACTGCAACTTTTTGTTCACAATCACAATCACAAATCAACAAATTTGTTGAATTGGTACATCCTGGTACTATTTGTCGTTGAATATCATCGTGATTTATGCGGATTCATGTGACAGTGTAAATGCTAAAACAATTTTTTGAAAGAATGTTAAGTGGAAAAAGTCGGTGATTACTAACACGACAAATCAGTCAGGCGTATAAAATTTATTTTTCATTGAAAAATAACCGACGTTTGAACCAGTGACGCAGGAAAATGAATAGAACAATTCGGATATTTCAATACGATCTGAAATGATGGAATAAAGCAAGAAAAAAAAAATTAGAATGGAAATGCAACGGTTATTTCCATGATCGTCTAGAAACTCTGGAATCACAATTGTTCTGTTGACGTTCTGTACAAAAATGTTGACATTCGATGCATTATATCAGTAATACTGAGATATACGGAAAATCTTTCATAGAGGAATCGTCATATGGGAAGTGGCATATTCAATGTCTATAGAAATTCAAGAAAAGAAGAAAAGTACGAGATGTTCATGATATATGACGGAGAGCCAATTGGAAATCCAGTACATCACAAAGTGGTTTGGAGAAAAAAATTTTAAAGGACTGAATAAACAAAAATTAAAATCAGAGAGGATATAAAATCGCTTTTGATACGAGAAAACTTATTCTTGTTTGCTCTCGTAATATAAAAAGAACTTTATCGATGGCTTTGACGGGTACTGGAATAGAAAGAAGGAAATAGATGAAGGGGAGTAAAGAGGAATATGCTTCAGTATATCTCAGAAACGTCAAACGCGATGATGTTGCTATATATCAATACTCTCCAAATATCTACAAATTTATAGTTTGAATATTATTTCAGAACTAATTACAATTTAGATTTTGCTTATTTCATATGTGTCTTCACTATTTTAGACGATTCTCTGTCAAAAGATGATGATTTAACTCCCCTTGGGGAAATGAGTAGCACTGGAGACAGATTTGGTTCTTATAGTAACAACATTTTCGTTTTTTTTTTGGCCAAGGAGAATCGATCATCATCTCATCCTTGATCGACTTATAAATACACGCGAAATTCAGAATCTTTAATGTCAAAGTTCGGAAGTTCATCATATTCTGTGTCTACGACATTATGAAAATTTCTTCTTCAACAGTTCTGAAAATAATCACGAAATTGGATTACATAAATTTTATACCAAAATCATTAGCATAATTACGTTTTCCATAAATTTTTTAAGTTCTGTTAATGGGATAAAAAAAGACATTTTCGGTCGTCACGCAGTGTAGCTTCAAGCCATGTTCGTATGCGTCGTTAGTAGTTTACAAGTCGCTGATGGCGAGGTACAAATTATTGATTTCATAACCTCCAACTTGAATAAACATCAGATTTAGTTTAATCGGCTTAGGCTTCTCTTTCATCAGTGTTCAATCGAGGAAATGTTTTGTTCTGATGATATTCAATTATGTCGTTGGATACTGTCAGATGACTGGACATTTTTCCTTATGAAGTGAAAACACAAATCGAAGTTATAAAAACAAACGTCTTCGGGATTGACACCTATCATTGATCACCGATTGAGTCCTTGATGTAAGATGGGGAGAAAAAAGTCATGTCTATCTATAGACACGTTTCTAGCATTGAAAGGAAGCGACTCTTGACGTTCCTCACATTCAATATTGGATGCGAATTCTATCCACTCAACGATGACTTGAACTGTGTCGTTCTTCAGTATATTCGTTGTCCCATAAAGAACGTTTTCAGTAACAATTTCAACAGAGGTGGAATAAGTTCAATGTTTGGAGCAAAAACACTTCCTGCTTCATAAATTTTTTTATAATATCACGTTCATTATGAACATTCTTGGACTTATTTGGAGACAGTTTCACATCATTCATTTGTAAATTCATTACAAGAAATTATATTTGAATGAAAAATTTGTTCCTCTGTTTCCTGATGATAAAACTCATGAAACTCGTGTATTCCTGAATGGTTCTTTGTCTTTGACTGATGACCCATTTCATGATTTTTCCCAGGTTACATAAATTACATTTCCCGGGAATTGAATCCACCACAGCAAATTTGGACACGAGAGAATAATTTACACTTCATTCATCATGCACACCAACATTTCTATGCTACATGAATTCATTACGAAATATTTTCATAACTGTACACGACATAAATGAAAGCATTTATGAAAAAATATTGGATGGAAAACTCATAAAAACTGGAAGTACTGACCTCATCGTAGGGGAAGTTATATTTTATTTTTATATTCACTCTAAATCCACCCATGAAAATTCCAGATAAAAATTTTCCATTTCATGGAATTCCACTTTCAACCCCAAATATATCCCATGCGTAGTCAAATATTCTCATACCACACCCAATCGCCACAGGCGTTAATGGATCAGAGATTGAAGTAGCAAATGTTTGATTTGCTCACGAGTGATCACGAACCTCTATATGTCAATGGAGTTTTCAACACTTTCGAAAAAGCTTCCTACAGCTCCACATCTGGAGTATAATCAATGAATGAAATTTTCAATTATGAAAGTAATTTCCAAGACGAAATCTAAGTCTTCAATTGCTTCAATACAAGATTTTATGTATTTAAAATTAGTGAAAGAGCAACGATTGCTAAAAATATGATGACCTATTGATGCCAATGAATAATTTGAAAAGGATGTGTTCAATCTTGTTGAACGAACATTCGTCTCGACTCTCTGAAATGTGCATTTGTGTTTTCCTATTCATTCACATATTCTCCGGCATCAATCTGTCAATTCAACTGTGCATATAGAATGGTGGATATACATCAACAACAATCAATAAGTTATAAGCATCAGCCGATAGAGCTTGTCACGTATGAAAGCATGTGGTGTTGCCAAACATTTATGAGACTACTCAGTCAACTGTGCTGTCGTGAATCCAAATTAACACTTTACCTAATACATAACACTTCATACATCACACATTCAGTCACAAATACCTTATTGGAATTCCACCGAAATAACTCTTGTGGTGATGAACAACCGTTCATAGGGAATACGAACGGACTATTGTGATGACTGTGAATCGATATAATTTACAAATAGAGAAATCCATCAATTCATGGAAATATTTGGTGTAGGACGTGGTCATGAAGGTCGTTCGCCTATGAATAATTTTTATTGTAGTGACTACGAAAAAATTTTAATTTTATATTTTACTTTTCATTGATCGTTATCTCAATTCAAAATAATGAACGGCGCGAAGTTATGAAATTTGTTGAATCAAAGAAAGTAGTTGGACAGAAGTCTGATCAACCGATTGCTTCGATCAAGAATTCACACTTTGAAACTCCAATGAAACTTGAAGTGTTCATTCGGATTGGATTTGCTCTGATGATTGTTCATGATCGTTATTTGTTGCTATATCGTCGCTCTTTATATCTAATTTGTTTGTTGCAAAAAAAAACTTCCCTTTTCATGTTGCCAATGATAAGAAGTTATTAGAAGTGCAGACATCTCCATCACATCCTGCTATGTGTTCTCCTGCACTGTTGAAAGCGAACGCAAGTCTGGAATTGATTTTCGTGATGTGTGATGTGTTCCCTGAGACAAGTCAGAACTGGCGAAATGAATCAACTGACATTTCTGAAACAGTTTAAAAATATTTCCAAAACCACACATGCACATTGGCTCCACAAAGTTACAACATTTTGACCAATGAATCGCATTGAAACTTCACTTGTAATTTATTCTCAACGACAATGTGACAACTCGACCCAATCGACCAAAAACACCGTAAATCCGGCTGATATCCTGTGGTATGAGTTCATACACCAAATGCACAGTGCGTTACAAATGGACTTCATTGCATTTCCGGTCTCCTTTTCACATTGAAATTCATCCACTCTTACTTGCTATAAACATAAATTTTCTCGTCAGTTCCGAGAGTGAATAAAATCCAGTTTGAAAACTTGTTCGTATAAAATTCAACAACATTTCAGAAATCATCACACTGATTTTCTCAACATTGGAATAATTTTTGTGTCAATAGCGTGAAAAAATTTCAAATCAAGGCGCTGTAATTTGTGACTTTAAATTTCCATTCAAACATTTGCACAAAAGTTCTGCTTCGGCTGTTTCACGTAGTATTTGTCATGCTCGTGCAATAATTCATAATTGAGCTTGAGTATTCAGAAATACTTATAATGAGGTCCTGTTCCTTTCACAGCTTTTGACCCATTCAGAGGAAAAGTGTTGCAACTGCATCGAGAATGAAAGAGAAATCACCAACAGACTGTGACTCAGTTCCTCCTGATTTTGAGAATTCTTTTATTGATTGCTATGACTTTTACATTTTTAACGATTGAATTATGTCAGAGCTAGGTTCACATTAATAAGGTGAGTTATTCCCTGGCAGTGGATATTACGAAGCAGACGAATTTCTGCATCATAAACTTTCCACAGTGTGTCAAGTTTTATATTATTTTCCTCTCATTTTATATTCATGACTCGTAGTTTCATAATTCGTTATACTTTTCAATAAAGCTGGAGTTATCAGTGACAATTCTTATGTTGAATAATTAACACGATTGTGAAATGCGAGTAATGAAAAAAGAAGCAGTGAATTAATGTCTTTCAGAAGTATTTGTTCCTGGTCGTGAGTAACGGCTTTGTTCTCAGACAAAACGTCCACTCGGAGAAAATCAATAAAAGTCAGCAATTTGTTATTCTTCCCGCATGCTCTGTTGATGAGATGTCGACAAATATTTCGTTCATGATGTCGGAGTCGAGTTACCTGTCGCGTCTTGATACAGAATTTCTTAAACCAGCATCTTTTCGCTTCTTCATTTTCTCTATTATGTCAACGTGTCAATGTTGGGAAATCTTGACTGATAATTTCAGCTGTCCTGTAAGTTTGGAAACCTTTTTTGCAACACCACTCGAGAGACTTCGATCATTCATGAAATTGGTCTCTGACTAATTCTCAACATCAATACGCAATTGAAGTGAATGGATTGATGGTGAATAATCCGTTGATGCTATTGCAAATGTGCCTGCAAGATGTAAAAATTTTTAATGAGACGGTTGAATATCCGATGCTGAGATACAAAGTTGGGAATCATATTGAATTTTTTTTCAATACCTCCCACAAACTTAGGAAAGGATGTTCGTGTCTCATGCAGTGGTCTATGTACATAAGTGAACAATCTTCGAATACAAAGATCGTGAGTAGCAAAGACACCAAGGAAAAGAGGAACAGATTGAAGCGAATGAAAAACTGTCATTCACTTTTTCATCATCGCAGCATTTTCACTTCTTTATTACTTGAGAAAATTGGCAGGTGCCATTGCTTTGAAAAAATCGCAGCGCGTTCCTTTGAGAATTCACAAATCCTATTTTGCTACTTCATATAACGGTGTTGACATGAGAAACGCCCTTTGATCGATTCTCTTTAAGCTTGTCAATGAAAGAAAATTTCTCTTTTCTTCGAGGCACTCATAAAGAAAAATCGTCAGAAGAAGATTTAGTAGAGTGGAGAAACATTGCAGTTTACTCAAACAGATGTGAAATATTTTTTCTATTTTTTTTCAAATGCACATGAACGGAAAAATGGAAATATCTGAGGAGGTATTTTGTCAGCTATTTATAAATTCGTCTACATTGAAAATTTATTTTCCGTGTGATCCCTTCACAGTATTGTTGATTCAGAATTTTTACTGTTGCAATTTTCTCCAACCAAAGTAGAATAAGAGGAAAAATATTTTTTTATGAAATTATTGTGGAAAATTATGAACTTTCATACTGTGTGATTAAATTTAGTGAGCTACTTACGAAAAAAGTCCAATCAGACTCTCAAAGAGAGACAGTTATGTGTTCTTTTATGTAAAGTTACATCGCTGGTAGTGCACATCGTATAATAATGTAAAAAGTTATTCTCCGTACTATCGTGAATTTATTCACAATTTAACTACAGACAGATGTTTTATGGTATTCTCCACCGTAAAAGATTCCAGAATCGAGTACATTCCATTAAAAATCTAAAACTTTACTTTTCTAACCTCAAACACTGTTGTCACTTTAAACAAATGAAATTCTGTACATTCTCGCAACGGCTGCAATGTTCACATCGATAAAGACAAGGATTAAAACGTTCGTCACGTTTTGAGTTGAACATCTTGACTTTGTTGAGATTTGCAATGTCTTTACAGGTGACTCTTTGGTCTTATTCTCGTGGAATTCATTGTGACAATCAGTTGCACCGCTGCAACTTGACAATTGCTCTCTAAACCATGAAATGAAAGATTATGAAAGACTTGTTGCATTTTATTTCCATACCACCATCGAAAATTTCATTCATGCTCTAAGAACTGCTGAAAATTTCTTATCGCACTCGTGTCAAGAATAAAATTTTCTAAATAAAAAATTCGACACTCAACGATCAATTTTATTTCCTTCCACTACACGCACCAAAATAAAATTTAAACAAGACAGAAAACCAACTTCTAGAAGATAAATTGCTTCCCGGGATCAGAACATCAGCATCTTGTTTGGAATTGTAGTTTGAAAAATAAATTTCCTCACGCCGGAAAATACTGACAATCCAACAAGCAGTCAACAGAGCATCACAATTGTTGTGACTACACTAAAGCTTCACAATGGTACCAGTCTGAATGCATCATCATGTTTCTGAATTAATTTTTTATGTAATCCTCCAATGAGGCTACACAACCTGCACTTTCATACATTTTCATACCTCTAAGATTTACGCAAATCGAGATTAAGAGGAAAATTCAATTTTTTGTAAGGTCTTCATCGTAGCACAGTTCATATATAGTTTGTATACGAGAGAAAAGGCACTCACATTCAAGGCGTACACTGAATAAACAAACATAAACAGTCGTGTTCTCTTCGTCAAGAGCTTATACACCCTCCCGCCACTAGAAAATTCAAAACAGCGTAAAACGGTGAATACGCCTGTTTATTTCTAAAACCAACAATATAAAAAAAAAAAGCAATTGAAAATTCTCCAACAAATATCGCAGCATATCCCTCTTGAATATATCCCACCATATCATTTGTGGATATGGTCGGTGAACAATTCCACCACATACACTTCAACCTTTCCACGATGTTGGTTACAATGTGATTTTTTGCATGAGAATATTCGAAACAATTAAAAAGTAATATCAGTGGACATGAATTGGCTTAATCTGAAACTAATCTAGCAAGTTTTGTGGAGAAGGTCATGCGATCGCGAGCATCAGTGGCCAAGGGGCGCCAAAACTCATCGGACTTGCGGTCGCTATAAGAGAGAGGGCGTGTGAGTCGAGTGTGAGCGAGGAAGAGTGAGGTGAAGAGGATGCGCATAATGATAATAACTCCAGAGCAAACGTTGAGATTGCTTCACTTTCCATTAAATCATGGGCGAAGCCCGAGATAGTTCCTGGATACGGAGGTGCTCGGCGCTAACTCGGCATTACCGGTCTGGAGAAACATAGCAAGCGCGATTAACTGTGTGGCTGTACTCTAGGTACTTTATATATATACGTGTGTGTGCACACTGTTCCCCGAGTTCTACCTCGTTACATGAACTCTCAATGCTAACTGCTAATGCACTGTACATATACACACTCGTGTATATCTGTATTTATTATATACTCTCGCACTTACCTAATTCCGATCATTTTTCCTTTCTTTTATTACTTTTACAAGTTACGAAGTGTAAATGTGTGCGCGGTGATGAATGCAACGCATTTGGTTAGGATTTATTCAGAAAATTCGTTCTTTGTGTGATTTACAATGGGGAATGTTGAGAATAACTTTAAATTTTCAAGTGTGGCACTCCATAATATTCATATGGTGATACATGGGGCATGACATGGTGATGAATTGTCAAGACTTTTGTGATTTCAAATCTGCAGTGCTCCTTTCATTATTGATGAAATGGGTATTGAGATATCAGATCGGAATTGGATTTTTTAGGTTAGGTCGGATTTATATTTCTTTTTTCGGGTCGTTGTGTTTTATTTTATTTCTGAATTTGGATGTGATCTTTACTCATTCTTTTGTGCAACATGTAGCGCAATGTAAATTGTACTCGCATTGTTCAACTGGGTGAGTACATTGAAATTTATAGAATTTTACCATGTGATGAGAATAAAGCTCGATGATGTAACAGTGTGACTATCATATTCATTGCTTCACTGGAAAAATTGTGGAAATGCGAAAAGTTTTGTGGTTCATGAAAAGAGGAAAATTATTTTAGGGAGAAAAAAATCGCGAGCAGATTCCAACGAATATTTTCACTGTGCGAGTGGATGGATTCATTCTATTGTGTTGAAATTTTCAGCCTGATATTGGAAACATGTGGGGTAAACTGCAGATCGATGAGATTGAAAGCGTCATTGTGATCGGACGAGTTTGGAACGAACAACTCAAGAGAAACAGTAGAAATAGACCTGCATGGTAAAAATTTCATCATCCTGGACACGCAAATATTCTCAACATATTCGCGATGATTGACGCGCTTTTGATGATAGACTTCATGCAAAATTTCAGGATAAATAGTCGTCAACATGAGACAAATTCTCATAAATTGTTGAAGAGTCTTACATTTAATTTCTTTGAAGGTTCATAAGATACCTGGTACGTATCAGATCAACATGAAAGAAATGAGAGGAAGTGAAAAGAGCAACAATAGAGTTGGAGCTACAGAATTGAAAAGAAAGATCAGAATTCATCCAAAGTATGAATCCCCATTTCCCATATAAGTTTCATCAGTCAAACACTTCATCCGAAGGTTAACCGAACAAAGGATAACAAGAACTGACCAACGATCGTATCACATTAGTGAGCCACATTTGCTAGATCAATTGTCCATTTGTATCCCAATAGAAACGTTCGCTCATATGCATGTCGGCTGAATAGAAATTGCGTGGGATCCTCGACTGAAAGAGCCGACGGACATCATTAATGGAAGCAATAATTGAATGACGACAAGAACGCCTAGCACAAAAAATATTTATTCAATGAAAACCTCCGGGAAATGCTAATCAAGTCATAGGCCCCGACCATTCTCTGATATTTTTAATTTTTTCATCCAACTAATAATTACACGTTCGATTGGTTCTCGTGTTTCAACAATACCACGCATATCATAACAGTTATTACAAACATAACAGCACATTGCAGTTCATTTATCTTTGTTGATAAATCATCATCGAATAGATTCCAAACAGAAACATCCATATAAATTGTTCAAACAACGGAATATTAAATGACTGGAACGATTCATTTCATATTATAATAAATAGAAATCAACAGCTCATTATTGTATTGATATCAACACCCAACACTGGATCTCATATCCTCATCATATCCCATCAAGTGGTGGTCCAGGCCTGTTCAATCGCTTCAATTTGATGAATTCGCCATGGGCCATTCAATTAAATTTTTCCTAACTGATTATCGTCTACCATGGTAAGACCAGTAGTAAGTTTGAACTGTCAATCATTGAAAGATCAGTCACAGTCGCCATGTTTGTATCAAAATGAATTGCCTGCTGCTGAATGATGGCTTGATGTTTGCATCGCAATAGATCAAAACTTCTTGTTATTGATAACATGTCGTCCCACAGTACAAACTGTTCATTCCATTTGATTTATGCAAATCAGAAACACTAATGAATATTTGGACAGATATGACTGGACCAACTGATAAAATGAAACAGCTATGTGCTCATTAATTTTACGAATGCATATCATATTAAACGTTGATTTTCAATAGTTTAATAAATTGGCAAAACCTCACCAGGGCGTTTTCAACGGAACGAGATCAATTTCTCGCATCACATATTTGTTGATTATATCGTATGTATTCACGAAATTAATGGCCTTCCGTTTCAGAGGGTAAATGTACATAGAGTTGTTTCCAGTTTTGTTATATTATGATGAAAATGTTTACTATGTAATGTGTTGATATTGATGAAATATCAGTGATGAAAACATGAACGCGTGTTTGCTTTGTATAATTAAACCAGTTTATAATTGATAAAAAATCTGGGTCACCATTGCAGATAAAAAATCAGTTCTCCGTGATAATACAAAAGAAAAACATGACATTTTAGTAGATATAGATTAATTACAATCAACACCCGTGGGGTTGCATTTATATCAATTGCATTATCATATCTAATCTATTCGTGATAATCATCGAGATATAAAAATTTGTGAAATTACATTTTCGACACTCGATATTTCCGCAGAGTTTTCATCTATTAGGCCATCAACACAAAAGAAAAAGCGTAATTGATCAAAACTGATGAAGTGATCATCGGATCGTGTCAAACTCTGTCGAAGTGCAGTAGCGTTGAGCGGAAATTCCTCTGAAGCGTAAATTGGAGGAACAATACAGTGGCAATTGATGAATTTGAGACCAGAACTTTGATATTTTTTTCGCTCTTGTATACAGTGAAAGTTCGTTACACCCAGTAGAATCGTCAGGACTGCAAAGCGAGAACTCCAAGTCTGTTCATAATCTTGCAACTTGGTGTAATTCGTCTCACTTCATGAAGTTGATCCATTTTGTATGGATAGATAGAAATCTGAATGGAAAATTTTGATCATGACGTCTGATGATATTCAACCTGGGAAGAGAGGATTGATGAAATCGTACCTGTCTATACTTCAACAGTCATTCACTCTCGAGCTCTCATATTTGTAGTGTGTGAGCGATAAATAATGAGACAACTGTTCATTCAACTGTTGGTAAGCAGCTTAGTCAACAGCGATACGCGCATTCATTGAGTAATTTGGCGAATAATTTCAGGCATGTCAACACTTAATTAATAAGTAAAATACATCACGAGGTTGAGAACTGACTCGTAACCATCGATTGACGCTGATGTGGTTCCAAAGATATTTCCATATTCGAACAACATTCTGCACAAATTGGAATTCATTGGTCTCAATCAATCATGATTCAACAGAATCATATTGAGGGTAAACGTGTGATTTCTACCTGATAACGCAAATCAAATATCCGCAAACCCACATTGAATCATATCTTACAGGTAGTGAATATTATCCAGAATCAGTGTGTGCAGCTAGCGAATATTCTGTAATAGACTCCGCATCTCCACCTGTATAAAATGTACCTGGAGAAAATCTATGACTCTTGAAGTTCAAACTTGCAAACTGTAATTACATAGCATCCACATTTATTATGCTATGGATTCTAAGTTGTGCGAATTCCGATTCCAACTGTCTTTGATTCCAACATGATCACATTGGGTACTATCGAACATGCTTGAAATCACAATTCAAAGTACATTGTGCTGAAATGAGTTTCAAACACATGGAAATTATCACATTCAACACGTTCCATGTTGGATTCATTTCTTGTTGAAGTTCTTGGATCCCAACAAGACTAAAAATATATCTGCCAAGATGCAAGAAATTCTTGTTATGTTGTGACAAGATGTCATGAAAGATGGTTCATTTAGAAATGTTGGATCGGGACTCTAGGACTTCTGGTGATGCTGGGAATTCAGTACTTCGTCTGTAGATGAAGATGAGAGGATTGTCACAGTGCAAAACGTTTCTTGTCTTTATTGAATTTATTTTGAAAATAACTTCAAACCCATAAAAAGTTTCAGCACAACAGAAACGATACTGATGACATTGGTAATGATAGAATAGAAATGAGTCCTTCCACTTTTTTGCGATCTGTACAAAGAAAGAGTTGTATTCATGGATGCAGAACAAATTGCAGCGAATGAAGTCTAGTTAGAATTCCGATGGGAAGCAATCAGCATTATTGTCTTCAAAATGTAACTTGTTGACTACGTATCACGAAAGTAATAGGTGTACATCAATAATTCATGAAATATCGAGTGCAAAAACACGATATTTTGTAGAAAATCTATCGAAACAGATCCACTTCATATCAATTCGGTGAAAAGTTCGAATATGAACCTCCACACTCTCACAAATCCAATCGCATATCAGAAGGGTATTGAACGACTACATTCCAAATTATTTGCTATACAGTTCGTTCAAGTGGTTTTAATAATTAATCCTCACATAGTATCCATCATCACTTGATGAAAGGATTGCATGAACATAATCGTATCAAGGCTGTAATCATTGTGATGAAGGCAAGTACGAATTGACAGTCAATGATCGAATAGACAATTGGTGAAAGCAATCGCTGATACAACTCAGGATTGTACATGTCACTTTTCATCATCAATACATGTGGATAAATTTTCTGGTAGGCAGTAGTGATTCAGAATATGAATCTTCGCCTCTCCCAGACCTGCCATCCTGAATGAAAAAGATAAATAATGGATTTTATTTTAGTCACGAAATATTCCAAATTTGACACCATTGAGATATAAAGACTCGTTTATACCGGTGCGATCCATGGACGAAATACTCGACGAGGCATACTATAACCCGTTTAAACCCGTGAACGAGCTTTTGCATATTCATGCTGCAACACAAAATAATTCCAGATTATTCTAGCGCTATGATCCCCGTATGTACAGTCAGAATGTTCCCTCAAAACTGGGGATAAGTAAATTGTCGTCATTCAGCTATGCATTCCACTGAGTATTGTTTCGAAAAAGATTGTCATGATGATGAGCATGTTCTTATCAAATGTTCAACATGAAATGATGAAGGGAAAATCAGATAACTCAGACAGAACTTTGAAGCCGAAACTGATCTTCCCATTTAGTTGTCAAGTCGTGACATCTCGTTAATAAATCTGTCAAATCAGGAAGATAAAATATATGAAAATTGCTACTGTTGGAGAAAATATTCATTTCTATCTAAACACGAATACCGTTGGATCCAGAGAAAGGTGTGTCCGTAAGTGAAATGAATGTTCACAGAATATCGTGTTCTGTCCTGGAATACCATCCGGGGAATGTGACGTTGATGTAATAACAGAACGAAAGCACCCTCTCCTTTTCATATGACATCCGTAGAATTAATCCAGAATTTCCAATCAACTCGATGAGTAAATTGCAACGTCTGAAAGTATATCACTATATTATGATAGTTCATTGGATGGGAAAAAAAAGAGATGGAGCAAAGAGGGAGGAATGTCATGACATAGACGATTCATTGTTTGAAATATTAAATTGGAGAAGATTGTTACTCTCAAACCCGATACGAGTAATCGTGTCTGGCTACCAAATCGCAGTGAGATCAATTTCACACTATTGTTACACACATGTACACAAAACTTTGGTTTTTTTATCATCAAGGACTCTCTTTCAATTCAACAGCATCACCCCGGACCAGTTTTTGATCGTTGCAATTATTCGAACGAATAATTCACTTCTCTTTCAAGAGTAGATAAAAATTGGTATGGCTAAATAAATATATCGAGCTACGATAAATGGACATTCAATCAATCATTTCAATATTTCATGTGGAAGTCTGTTCTCGAGTTCTAGGGGTTGATACTTTTATGCTATTTCCATGATGCTAATGCAATTGATTTTCAAAAATTCAAATGCATTCTCACCTCACTGCATTAACGATAGAAAATATTGATGATGAGGAAATAAATTGCATAATTGTGTCATTCGATGTGACTTAACTCGATCAATATCTTGATGAATCTTCATGGACTCAATTGGGATTCATCGGGAGTTGTGAATTTTTCATTGTATCTGACATCACTTTACCTCATCACACAGTTTCATATTGTAAACGGTCAATACATCCAACTGTGACCGACTAAAAATGGAATGAAGATATTTTTCATTAGATCTCGAATGAATTCTATCGGATTATCAACGATATAGAGAGGAAACCAACCAGATTCTTGTTTGTAGACCTACTCATGGGAAGGCTCATTTCCGATAGAATTCTGCAATCAGAATCGGATCATAAGATATTCAACATTTTCATCCTTTGAGATAAATTTTTTCTGATTCTGGAAGGTTGATGGGGACTCAAAATCTAGAACCCAACAAACCAGGGGAGAATGTCCCACCCTTGCAATAATCCAAACACGTTCGTTAAAAATTGTCATTCTTTTCATAAATTGGTCACATTTGACAATATGAGCGATGCAATTCGATTCAATTTTTGCAACTCTCATTCAATTTTCTAAGTGTGTGCTGCATTGTCAAACTTCCGTACTGTGAATAGAGCCTGGGAATTCCTGGCGTTCTAAATGTATTACATAAATTTCATTTGTATTTCATCTAACCCTCCATTAAATTAAATTCTTATGTGGAACGGGAATTGACATTTAACATGATATTCAACGTTGCACATTGATCCATTTAAGAATGCATCATCAAGACTAGACAAGAATACAGGAGCATCAACGAATTGAGATTCGCCCTGCTTTAAATCTTTCTATGTGCTTGGAAAAATCAATATGTCTCGCCCTATGAGTGATACAAAAGTGAAGCGAGATATGGGGATGAGTTGAGAATTGAAGATAGATTGTGAAAATGAATGATAAGAATGGGATGTGGTCCACATAACACGCACACACCGAGGGATAACACGCAGTTGGCAATTACCATTCATTACTTCGTTGGGGCCAATTGACGTAACTGATTGGTATTCAACGTTCATAGACTGTTCCTTTTCGACAGACCCTTCAAACACCGTCCGTGCAACACCCTCTCACATAGGGTAACGGAGGGTGAGTTGGATAATGCAGTTATCGCCGTGGTACAAGCTCACAAATTTACATCGAATATACGAAATTGAAAGCTGTTGCACATGTGCAGATTCGAAATACCTAGACTTTCTGACAATTGTTTGAAGAGAGGAAAAATCACGATTTCCTCCTCTCAGCATCGGTCGTTTTGATGTATAACTTGAAACTTTCACCGTAATAAATCGAGTTGTCTGATTAAAAGTTCTCTCCACAGTCCCATCAACAAAATCATGAAAATACCCGTTGGTAGAAATTGTGAATTTACAACAAAATCTGTCATTCTCGCTTAAAATTATTATTCAGTTATTACTTCAATACGTGAGTTTGGTCATTATACTGTCGGATCTGTCCGGATGTGTTTCATTGTCTGTTGTGAATTACGAACTTTAAAGTTGTTTCAGAATGTTGGGTTGAGCGAAATTCCCTTGATTATTTTCATCATCTTGGTTTCACATTATCCATCGCTACTTTCACTATAAACCCAAGTGTGTTACCAAACGTGTTTTTATCAACTCAAAGCATTGTGAAAAACTTTTTATACATTTCCAAGTTTGTAACGATACCTACGTGTTATGAAGGAGATATTGCGAAGTGTATAAAAAGTCTTTGCTGTGCTGTGGATAGTAAACAATACGATTGTTAACATACCTGGGTGAATATCGAGTTTGGAATAAATGGCAAACCGCTGCCATTTGGTGATTACTGACATCTTCACCAAATCGCATTCAACAAATAAATTGGATTATCAGTCTCATGATAATAATGGACTTTTTCCAACAGGAATACTTCAACTTCTCAGAACATGATTCATTGTGAAAAATGAAAAATTCATTCATCGTTGATTTTCAGCTGTTAAATAATTTATTTGAACATGAGAATCGGTTTTTTTTCTCCAACAAATTGTTTGAAACTACAACGCGAATGGCGTCTTGGCACTGAATGTATATATGACTGTGTGGTAGTGGTGATGAAGACACTGACGAAATTATACCTACCAATGGAAAAGTTTTCATTGAGCGTGAGGAAGAAAAAGTCTCCTCTCGAACGTGAGGAGAAAGACTTTTTCGCATGGTATATTTTTCCATTTTGTCCGGAACTCAACCCAGTCTCTTCCCTACTCTCTTCGTTTCACATCTTCCTTTGTCTTATTTTCCAACGAGTGACGAGAAGGAGTTTGAAGTTGAATGGAAAGTTAACGGATAAATAGTAGCTAATGCTTCACGATTTCCAAGTCTTGCATTTCACTTTGGCAGTGGTTATTATCCAGGCTGTTTGATTATCAGTCAAATTTTCACTTCACTGAATGGGCTCAGCTGGATATCGGAAGAGTAGGAGCGGAACAACAACCGCTGAACAACTTTGGAGTATCGTTTGGTGAATCTAAAATTATCGACTTGATCAGAATTCTCTTTATCAGGCCAGGAATATTTTTTGCTGAGATGCGAATTCGATGCTCAACACCATGGTGTAACACGCTGTATCAATGTGACCTATCCAGCCATGATGATCCTCTCTCAGCCATGAAACGACAATCCATAAAATCTTCTTTTTCCGGACTAGTCGTCATTGAAATGATAAAATATTCCTCTTCCCATTCATAGTGAAAAATGATCTAACGTTGGGATTCAGGTCAATTATTATCATCTTCTGATGTCTGATTTTGCAATAAACTGGACATCATCCTTCATACTCCGATGGTATTATATGAGAAATTGCGATGATATATTTGGAGAATACAATCACGAAAGCAATATCAGTGATGCTGGATACACTTCCTGGTTCTACCTGGAATCAACTCATTTGAGTTTCATTGGCAACTTTAGAGAAAAGACAAATACTTCACGAGACAGTTTGCCACGAGAAGAGGATTACGCGAGAAGTTTTTGATGTTTGAAACAATACCTCATTTGCATCAAATCCATTACCACTTGAATTGGCTGCTCGTACATCCAGATATAATCGAGTCCAAGAAGTCGCACACATTTGATAATCCCATCAGAATGTGAAACAAGACGTACCTAGTGGATGACCGCAAGATAACTCCTCAGAGAAATTTTCACACCGAATGTGTTTGAAGATGATAAAAAAGTCGGACAGTAAAATATTCACCTGATTTCGTCGGAATCTCTGATGATGAGTTCAATTTTCCATGATCAAGTCTAAAATAACGACCTAAAATTTTTATCAATTATCTGATTAAATTTCCAAATGTTGCCGAGGATGAACTATAAAATTGAAAATATTTTTCCCATCTCAGCTCTGCAGTTCCGAGATAATGAACGGCCCTTGGCTCTCTGCCGAAAGGGTTAAAGAGGATTTTTCGCGGTATTTGAGCAAGATTTCGTAACAGGAACAAATAGTTACTCAATCTTCGTCTATAATATACCAATTTAAATGATCATCCGTGCATGCCCCACGTTAACCATCACTTATAACCAAAATCTTCTCTCTCACTCTGCTCCATTTCCCTCAAATCTCTTCTCTCCTATATCACTATCTCACTTTCACCCTTTCTTTCTTTCTTTCCTCACTTACTACACGTAACGGAGTCCGATCAGGGAGAATTTATAACCAACTCGCACCAACAGCCCCAACGAAATTTAACGCTTGCATGCACGCAAACTGTCAGCATGGTAAAACCCGTTGAAATAAAATATTGACGTAAAAAATTAAAATTTTCAACCAATAAATAATGCTGAATAAATTGAAATAATTACTCAAGCGTTTTCAGTTGTATTTGTCCAATGTAGCCGTAGAACATACCCGATGTCATCCGATGTGTATTGAATGTTAACGATAAACATGAGTGAGAAAGAATGCAATGAATATGAATAAAGGATGAGATACTGGGCGTTGGGTACATCGTTGAAATGGGGAATTACATTTGGCTCGGTTTGGTATTCGCGAACACAGAGAACCACATAGATGTTTGTATGTATATGTAATACGTATATTGGTCATACATGGCATGTAAATCGTCGCCTGCACGCAGTGCACAATTAGATAGAACAATATTTACTATTTGCCAATATGACGATAGCTTAACTGTCCGTGCCATCTGGCACGTTTATTGACTCTATCTATCCTACACTCTTATCGACCTCTCATCAATAAATCTGTCGGTGTAAAATGACATTACGAAACATATAAACAAGCGCTTGTGTCATTGTGGAATCACCTTCTAAAAAAAGGTTAGAATTGTTCTGTTACATTTATGAACAAATATGTCTTTAAAGAGGAATTCTACCTACGGTGATAAAATCAAGACATTCGTGTGATCAAGTTCAATGTTTGAATCGTAATAGGACTCGGTCCTTACCATAGATTGCAAGCGACGAAATGGGTGATAACCTACATCAGTTGGCTCCACAGTGCAACAATCTCCATGCTCCAGGATGATGACAATCCATCGAAAATGTGCAAAAGTCCTTGGTGTATTCATAATTGATCATAACTTCAATAGCAGTGCCGTCAATATGTTCTAGTAGAGCTCATTTCTGAGAATGAGGTTATGTCCAACTTTGACAATGATGATTCCACATTTATATTCCAAATGAAAATTGAGGATAAATTTCTCTGTTTAAGGGATGAAGATACTTCTCAAACTTCATTCTTTCACAAAGAGATGCCTCATATTTTGTACCATTCCATTCAGCTCATTATGAAATTATCAAAGTTAGTTCTTGCATCATTCGACCAGATTATTGTCGACCAGTCTGCCTGATTGGGAGTACAGTCTCTCCAGTCATTCGTTTTGGAAGCAGTCGTCAGAAAGATCAACAATGATTTTGAAATGCAGAGAAAGATTCAAGAACTTCAACAACAACTTCATCCAACGAATTGAGTTATCATACAGGAAGGTGGAACATATCGTTGCATATACCTGCTACTGAACGATATGAATAAAATATCAGATCATCTCGTTTATACTGTAGTCTACACGTTCCCCATGATAATAAACTGATCGTGACCAAAGTTGTAGATCAAAATCACAGACGGAAAACGAATAACTTTGGAAAGTATCGAACTCCAGCAGTTTTTGCCAGTACCATCTGTTGGAACATCTCATTTTACGAAAGACAGTATTTCACCCTGGATAATTATGACGTCATTTATCGCAGAAAGTTTTGCTTCATGATTTCATTTCGATTCATGATCCGGTTCTTCGAACAAAAAGTTCATTAGATCAACAGAAAGTGTGGAATTCTCGATGTGTTGATAGTGAACTCATATGACAAGAAGTATTTTGAGCTGCTTCGATTTTATTTGGGTTCCATATTATTGGATAGAATTAAAAACCTGTCATACTTTTTTTAAATTCAGACAGAGATCACGGAGATTGTGGGGTTTTTTTTTAGAATTATGACGCTGCATTTGATTCCGAGATAGCTTTACGATCGATTCGATGAAAGCGGATTACCTAAAAATGCTTTTAACATCCTTCGTGAATTTCTTCCAACCTTTCATTTGAATTCTCGACTGTACGACTCTCACGTTGCCACACTTATCAGACACATGTTCAAATCATCTAGAATAGTCATGCAGGGATATAATCTGTGCAACAATAGAATATTGCCGGTTTTAATAATGAAGATATCAATTATTTTTACTTGGGTTATAAACGTTCGGTGAAGTCTGCCATATCGACATTCAGGAATACTTCACTGTGGTATACCATGGATGAATATCTTCAAGAGAAGATCACGGAATCAAATTTTTTTGCAGACGTTTCTGCATTTATTTGTAATCATCTTCGTTGAATTTTGCTGATTGAAAGTTTGGATTTTTTTGTACCGATATGACGTCATGATCATCGAAATAGACAGATGTTGGAGACAGCGTGACATCGATTTGAGTAACATGTCGTTCACACGTCTTTCAAAGCATCAGACCTTATCAATAATTACTCGAGAAGTTTTTTTTTCTACCTATATAGAAAGTTGAATATTTTAAATTGGAACATTTAGAGCACTTTGGATTCAATCGCGATGAAGACATTGCTGCATCATATTTTATTGCCATATACCCTGCATACAGGCAGACTTTCATTAGGATTGATGTGCCAGAAATATACTAAGAGCTTATGCAGGGAATTGATTAAAATGTCTCGAGAAATTTCCATCTTGCAGGTACAGATCTTGAATGAATGGAAAAACTTTCTTCAAAAATATTTTCAAATATGAAAACTGACTCGAAACCAAAATATCATACGAGAGTGCTGATATTAAAGTTCGTGTTGTTATTGCTATTGAGTATTGTATGCAGACATTGCCAATTACAAACTAATTCTCAACATGCCAAACGAGAGATGAAGGACAAAAACAAGTGAAGCACGTCAAGATTCTCGGCAATTTTGCTTTGAGAATCTGACATAGCTACACAGAGAACGGGACCAACGGTACAAACCTTGAAAGCAATTTCAAGAGTCACTGATTCCCGTCCTACGAGTACATTGCCAACGTTTCCTTTGACGTGGATTACGAATCGCCGTGGTGCGCGGATTGCAGTAGATTTATTTTTATGGGTGTACTTTGATCAATACCGAAAACCACTTCACATCAAAAAGAATAATCGTTTTATGTCTATAAGTGTAGAACGACGTCAGAATTCTAAAAACCCAAATTAAAATTTGCAATTAGCACAGATGGAGCAGTCCATTCTCAAATAAAAGTCTGTCAAATATGATCAATCAGTAAAGAGATGGAACTTTTAAGGACCTTCAATACATCAGAGTTTTTCAATACCCAAAATCATCGCATGGTTTTTCTGCCGTTCATCAATTCATTGTAGAACACCACAATAACTCAGTAAATTTTTCAGGTAGCTGTGCATATTCAAATGTTTCCTCAACGATTCAAATCGTTTAATGTACAACAATCTGATGCTTGGAAAAAAAATCTTGACAATCAATTTATAGGCTAAACGTGTGAACAGTTATATATTCACATCGAACACTTCCTGTATCGTAAATAGTGAATTTAACAACACTACGGTATAAATAGATGAAATGTTTTATTCAGTGAAATATTTCAGTTGTAAACTCTCGTGATTATAATTCTCTTCTATCTTTCAATAATTAATTATTCTCAAATCCGTCTGTGCGGAAAAACTGGTGTGTAAAGCCGCGAGATACACATGAACAAGATGACGAAAGCCACTTCAATGTGAATGTGACATTCCAACAGTTAATCCACTTACCATATTCAAGTACGCTAATAACTCGGCTTGGAAATTCAGAAAATTTTATGTAAAATCTCTGCATTCATTCATTCATCCTAGTTCCACAACTTATTCACTTTTATTATATTTCAAGCCATAAATTGTAATAAATTTTGGGCTTCATCTTCTTTACGTGTGTATTTATAGGTCCTCATAAATTTCACATACAATATTCAATGTCCTCATTTCTTTGTCATGCATGAATAGTAGGGACATCAATAAAATGGCGTGTTGGCAATTGATGAGGAAAATTCGAAGAACAAGTTAAAAGTCGTTTTATGACAAAGTTAGTAGAATTGCATGTGCATAAATTATATCATACATGCGTGCAAAAATGTAAAATATGTCGGGGAATTCGCACGTCTTGAAAATGAAATCACTCAATCATGACGTCAGAGAATTGAGCGTACATTCTCACGAACATGTGAAAGGAGAAAAAAAAATGAAAGAGTGAAAAAAAATGCATAAATAAGACACTAAAAATTTTCGCCGTTTTCATGCAAGCAACCACGTAGTGAATACATATGTACGTCTGTATGTATACATACGCTCTGGTGCGCGCAGCACCAATCACGCTGAGTGCACATATTTCAAACTGCTTCTCAGCCCACACGCGCGCACATGTGCATACATATGAAGATGTAAATATAAAGAGATCAGAGATAAAAATATGACGCTATAGACATACCGTGCATCAGTCTGAGTAAGTTGAATATCACCGATTGTTCCGACTGAACAAAGAACTATCAACAATGTTTTATTGTACAGCTAACTTTCTCTTTGAATTTTATTCCATTCGGTTAGATTACCCGGTCGGAAATTTGAAATAGATTGACAGAGTTTGCGTGAGCATTTCCAAAACAAGCATTTCCAGTTTAGTCAATTAACTCTAACCTCGAATTGATATGTCAGCTGAGCTGCTTCGTATGAATATCAAAGCAAGTGATGTCATGAACGAGAAAACGATGAAGTTCTCCAGTTGATTAATTCTCATATCACAGGATTTTCACATAGATGTCACGAAATGAATTTGATTGGCCATATTCAGTTGTCAAATCATCTGATTCCAGGCGGAAACTTATCGGGGCAGCTCATTCCAGATCCAAATGCTCCATCGATAGTCAAATACGGTCTAGTCCATACTTTTTTGATAATCCTAGAACCAGGATCTTGCCTAATGGAAGAAATTGGTGCTAATTGAGACAGTCCTACCAGAAGACATGACGTTTGATAGCATCGTTGATAAATTCGTCACACCGACTGAAGCAAATGGAGCTTCATTGAAGAGATGAATTTCCAACCAATTCAATCGCATGAATTAAATAATATTGAAATGGAATTCAATCGGCGGCCAACGTTGAAAATAATTGCGAATGTTCAATTAAACTACCCGGTACACTCGCGAAATTCGAAATATCCCTCACAAACTTTCAGCACCACGGAAAAAAAATTGTTAATGGGTTCAAATATGTATTGATCAATACTAGCGATGCAATGTGTAAACCAAACTCGCGTTCGACATTGTTTACATCATCCCGTCATGCTTTGAATTCAATTCAGTCTCGGAATCTGTGAAAAAATGTTCTACACTGAAATTACAAACGACGAAGTTTTTCAAGAATGATCACAAATGAAGCGTATGAAACTTCTGACTGTGCACATATTTTGTGTTTTATCTATTCCCTGCAACATTTTGGAGGGGAGACTAACAATTTCTCTTCTACATAGGAAACATTCACATGAATAACAATACAGAGAGGAAAATTCGACGATTGGGTTTAAATCCTATTGGCTCTCTCGCCTGGTAACGTTATCAAGACTTTATTGCCTGATCGGCAAATTAACTTGAATATACATAGCAGCATAGTTACCCATTCACATTCAATGCCGTTTCTATTTGAATTATCAACAGTTAGTGGATATTCATGTCGCGTCGACACATTAAATTGTGCATATTCAAACAATATATGAAATGTATGTTTATGGTCGTTATCTCCCTTGCGGTATTGAATTGTATTATTTTAGCATTTCACAAAGTCATTGACACAAAATCGTTGAGATTGTTAATGAAACCTAGTCCATACGTAACATATTGGTCTGGAAAACATTCCCTTGGTGTTTCATGCTCGAAAGGCATTCTATATCGGAGTTATTCATACGTTGCATCTTTCATTTCTTTCACATGTGGAATAGTCACATTCGGTGCTTCTTTGCATGCAGATTGGAGAATAAATGTCATACTGATAAACGAGCACATTCATTGTGGAATTATTACGTACACATCGAAATTGATATGAGAGTTTGACAGTATGAAGTACCATTCTGTATTCGATCCATGCACGAAAGACACTTTGAGTTCTGAGAAAACGGAAAAATATGTTACACTGCAGAGTTGATGTATTGGCTATAACATAACCTATATAGATTGCATCACAGGTTTCCAATCTTGGATTTCTAAAAACGAATTTATACATTACAAATAAATGTGATTTGTGACGTTTTTACTGTATACAATCGGGGAATTTATTCGTTATTTTCTTACACGACATGAATGGGAACTTTGCAGTTCTCGTTGTCTGTATGTCGCTGTGATGATTCACGTTGTGGAATTAATCCTCGTTCAATTACCAACGCAGCTGGAATCGATACATTTCTTGTTATTTTGAAACAATGGACGTGCTGTTATGTCTTGATGAAAGTTCTGACTGTAATTCGTGAACTTGAGATTATTTGATTATTGATTTGTTGTTGAGATTAGACTTGAACATCTTCTTGATGTTTGAGCGATGAGACCGCGGTATTCGACATAATTCGTATTATCTCCGATTCAATAATTCGGTTTTTTGTCATTTTGAAATAAGTCGAGTATTATTCCACTTGAAGATAGCTGCATGTGCGACGGGAGCATTGACGCTTGTGTACAGATGTGTCAATCAGATAACTTAATGGGGATATCGAGGGGAAAAATTCGGAGAATTGGTGCGAAGAATGGCTGAATGAGATTTTGAGTGATTCTGAGTGGAATTCGTCATGAGATGTTGAGTGCTTATCAATTAATGGATTAAAAATGCATTTCATATTGAATTATAGGTTATGTGAGAGGTTTGGCTTGTACACATCACTACCATCAGTAAATTCTACTGCTCTAATTTGGAGTTTTTCACCAATTTTGCGGGAAAATTCTCAATACAACGGTCAGCCTCGTTCACAAATTATATAGAAACCAATAAATCGATTCAATTTGTTTATGCCATTTCGAAATGTCTGTTGTGGACTATTGAATGAACCCGGGCTGCCTAAGTCTGGATGATTGATAAAGTCATCACGTTATATCACAATTGATGGCATTTCATCCAATCAATTCTTTTCTTGTTTTTGTTCATCAAGAGTAAAGATAAATTTTCATTCTCTCTCGATTATTCGAAGTTCTCAATTTTTCAAGATATTTTGTTCCCGAAAAAGCAAAGCTTCAGATTCATATTAAATTTTCAAACGCATATAGATCATTAAGGATGCATAATTGAGATAGTATAATTGAATTCAAAATAGCGATTCTCAAACTCATTAAATATTGACATATCATGATTCTATTTTCAGTGATTTTCAATGAAATTTCATTCACTAGCCTTTTATCATAATGGATGACGAACTCAATGCAATCGTGATGGGTGATTGTAAAATATCTGATTATTCCAGGACAAATGAATTCAGATTTTCAAATATTTATTTCATCATGCTATTCTTATTGGTATTCCATTATACAAGTGTTTCAAGATTAGTGGAGAAATTCAATATGAAGCAGATGAGGACGTTCGTTCCCAATGACTGATCAATTCAATTAAGAATGACGGAAGCTGCCCCAGGAAGATTCATTTTAGACATATTTTGCTTATTTCCTGCTGTGATTAAACTACCAACACTAGCTGTATAGACAGTCAATTCCATTGGTATATTCATCCATGATGCGGCATCAACAACAACTGGTGCATCCGAGATATTAATGAGTAATACCACTGGTTGTGCGTTTGGGGCTCTTCTCACAACACCAAGCACATTGTTTTCTATTAGAATAACTTGAGTAGTACCTGTACTGACTACTTTCGATGCTTTGAGAGTTACAAGCTTCTTGAAGACTGCATAATGTGACGTAGCAGATGTCTTCTGTGCAGCTAAATTGAGTGTTTTGTAATTTGGATTGACAGGTAACCACGTTTTGTTGCTTGTAGAGAATCCCGCGCTCATTGTGTTGTCCCATTGAAATGGAGTACGTGCTGGGTCTCGTGAATATAAATCATACCGATCTGGGCCAGCATTGCACCCAGCTGGATCGACTGTTTGTTCATATGACAAATGTAAGTCCTCCATACCAATTTCATCACCATTGTAAATAATTCCAATGCCAGGTAAAACGGCAGCAAGCATTGATAATTGATCAGCACGCTTGGTACCAAATCTGTATGCTGCTCGGTGATTATCATGGTTGCCAACAACCCAGTTGGCAACAAAATTACCAGGTGGTATGTTGTTCAGCCAGCCATCAATAGCACGTTTAAAATCCACATGTGTTGATTTTTTATTTATATCGGACATAAACATGAAATTCATGGGCGCATTTGAACCATACAGATAGTACTTCATGGTATTCTCCAGCGATGCGTATGCCTCAGTTAGGATAATTTTTTTCTCACCACCGCGAGCATCGAGCAAATTTCGCCAGGATTTGATAACATCATAAAGCTCGGGTTGATCTTTCGTATAAATGTGGTCCAGAGTTGCAGGATCAGTTGGGGGTAATTCAGTGTTAGGTATAACTGGTTCATCCAAAAAACGAGCATCTTCAACCAAATGAGTCGTTGCGTCCATACGGAAACCCTCAACACCACGATTGAGCCAAAATGTCAATACATCTTTCATCTCTTGTTGCAGCAAAGGATTACGATAGTTAAGATCTGGTTGACCAACGGCAAATTGGTGAAGATAGTACTGTTGTCTTTCTGCGTTCCACTCCCAAGCAGATCCTTGAAATGCGCTTAACCAATTGTTTGGTGGTTGACGCGTACCATTAACCATTTTTGCATCTTTCCATATGTAATAATCATCGTATGGCTTGATTTTTTGGATACTTTTCAAAAACCACGGATGTTTATGTGAACTGTGATTCGGTACAAAGTCCAATAGAACACGTAACCCGAGTGACTTTGCTTTCGCAGTCAATTTCGCAAAGTCATCTAATGTGCCAAAAACTGGGTCGATATCAGTAAAATTTGCTATATCGTAACCAAAATCTACCATTGGACTCACATAAATTGGTGAAATCCATAATGCACTGATTTTGAGATCGGCCAAGTGTTCAAGTTTGCTTGTGATACCATTCAAGTCACCAATACCATCGCCGTTGCTATCTTTAAAACTTCTCGGATATATTTGATAGATGAATGTATCACGCCACCATTCGACAGTGCTCTGATTCCCTTGTCCAATAATGTTGAGAGGCCCGAAGAGCACACACAGTAATGTAATTTCACGTAACATATTTGAACGACTTGTGTGATTACTGATTGCTCTCGTGTTGGTCTTATATATTGATGAAGGAAGTGCGATAATGTTGATACGAAAAAAATTTAATCCAATGCATAATCATTGGACAATCGCCACTTGAAAAGTAAATTACTCATAAACTGTTTTATCTGTCAATACAATGAGGAAGACAGAAGAAAAAAAAAGTGCGAAACAAGGTAAAGAATGATGACAATAGCAATGAAAATAAATAAATGATAACACTGATGTTTCATAAGATAATCACACGAGGGAATCACAATCAATGTGTCATAACAACTCATGCATTGGAAAACAGAAGTGATGTTGTAATTCTTTTCTTCAAGGAAACATGTGATGATATGGATTTTTTTGCATGTGTGCAAACTGCGATTTCATTATCCACTGATGTAAAATAAACTACTCTCAATAATGAATTATGTGTGAAGTGTTTGAATGTATTCATTCGTTTTCGTTTGCAACTCTAGAAGATAAGATAAATTCGAAATCAACGTCTGATTGAAGGTCATGAGCGGAAAATCACTCGTGTTCCACAATGGAAATCTTGGAAATGGTTTGAATTTATTCTGATAATGTCGATATAAAATCTCATGAAGCATCAACTTATAGAGAGAATGTAATCCAACTGAATGATGTTCCATCACCAACTGGGTATCAGTTTCCTATACTAAATCCAAGCAACTTGCCTATCGATATTTTTTACTCAATAATGAAACTACACGAACACATTTTTCGAAAGAAATTACAGTTGGATGAGGATCGTGTGTGAAGAAATGAATAACACACTACACCTGGATACCACTCATAAAACTGTGTAGTCAAGCATAAAAATATTTCCAACAATAAAACTCAGAAGTGTGTGAAATTATCTTAAAACATTTTAGACTCTTGGACTGTTATGGAAAAAATATATCTGCTATCGATAAAAGCCATCACCAACAATACATTCACCATGTTTGATTCAAATTCAGCAGAGATATGGAACGAGAGAAATGAATTTTCATCCTCCTACCAATGAAAATGACAAGGATGAAATAAAAAGGAACTTATAGCATTGAACAATGAAATTTTCATGCTGTATACGAAGTAGTTTGCATGCAATCTCTCTACATCTTGTTCCGTTTCTACGATGTTCAATACTGGAGATCACACGGTGCCTATGTAGAATGCGTATTTCAACCCAAAATCGGTTTCCAATAAAATGGTTTTCACGCTCAATAGTAGAAAGGAAGTACTCGAATATTTATGTCTCTCCGTCGGGTGTCATAATTTGCAACAAAATCAAGCACTATGAAACAAAATTGGTCACGAGTCTGAGAGGAATTATATTTATGCAAACAATTTCCAGCAACAGACTCTAAACGAGCATGACTTCAGTGGCTTTTATTACATAACATGTAATGGCATCTCACATTTTAGCAGAATCGAATTCAAACTCTCATGAAAATATAATTTTCTTGGCTCTTGTATAGTTCACAATTCTCATGAAACTGCAAAACATATCCAACTGCGACAAAAATGAATTTCACAAACACATTAACCACTGTACGATAACAAAATCAATTACACCAACAGTCGCAATAGATTGCAGGAGATATCGAGAAACAATTAAGAGAATGACATCAGAATTCTTCACATTTATACACCAGAATGTATCCTAATGACGTTTCAAAACAACAACCATCAATTAATGACCTATCACACATAGCTCACATTCAAGTTCAGGGTAGATAATTTTTAATAGATGAATTCACACAATCGTAACTAGTTACTGCGATGAGATCAAGGTACATGAACATCAGACCTGATACCATTTTAATCGTCTTGGCTTATCAGGTATATTGGAATGTGCGTTGCGTTTTTTCTTTATCATTTTCGTCTCCATCTATTTTACTAGGTCAATGATAAAAATGTGAATACAATTTGTCCAGGTCCAAGGCTATCAAGCTGGGATAGCTTTTTAAATCGCTGTTGATACAAATCTACGTTATTTGAAGGTTGATGGTATCTTTCTCAATGAGAACACAACAACAGTTGATACAAAACAACAAACGATGAATGACGAATGGAACCATGGGAAACAGAAAAAAACAAGATTGACATTCATACATGAAATGAGTTGAATGTGTTGGATGTGATAAGATTCATCACACATGTTGCATTTATATGATTTGATACACATACGAATAAATTTATTCTGATAATATTTCCTCATATTTCAGGATATACATCAACACACGCATTATTCATTCAAAGTTTGATTTTTCATTGTTATGTGAAAATAGAACAATTACATCTAACATGTAATTGTGGTATGACATTTTTCAAGTTTTAATTACTCTCAATAATGGATGGACACATTCATGTGTAATTGTTACATGAACGTCAACATTTCAAGAGGTGTCATTATGATTACGCAAGTATCACCGCAGAGGCACCGCGCAAATTGAGCGATGTCGTGTCCAAATGTGTACCATCTGGAATGTTGGAACTCACACTCGATGTATAAACATTCATACTTGATGGAATGTTCATCGGAGCGCTTGCATCTGCTTCAATATTATCATCTGAGAAGTTGATGAGTAGAGCGATTGGTGTAACCCCCGGCAATCTTCGTACTACACCTAATATGTCATCACCAACCAGGATGACATCTAATGTACCAGTTTTAATTATTGGCAACGACTTAAGAGCAACTAACTTTTTGAATATATTATAATGCGACTTTGGAATGTTTTTCTGTGCTACTAGATTTAACGTTTTATAATCGGGATTTACTGGTAACCACGTGCTGTTGCTGGTTGAAAAACCAGCACTGGTTGATGCGTCCCATTGAAAAGGTGTCCGCTCACCATCTCTTGTCACTGCAGCATATCTGTCCGGGCCAGCGTTGCACGCCAGTGGATCAACAGTTTGTTCGTATGATAACAATAAATCCTCCATACCAATTTCATCACCGTTGTAAATAACACCAAGTCCTGGCAAAACAGCAGCGAGCATTGAATTTTGATCAGCACGCAGAATACCGAATCGCGTTGTAACACGTGGATTGTCATGGTTATCGACAACCCAGTTGGCGATGCAATTGCCATTCTTTGGCATGCTATTGATCCATCCATCAATTGAACGTTTGAAGTCGAGTGCAGTTGAACGATTATTCAAACCAGTAACGAACATGAAATTAAATGGAACGTTGGAACCATAATCATAAAATTTCACAGTATTTTCCAACGACGTATAAGCTTCTGTCATAACTATCTTTTTATCACCACCCAGTGAATTGAGTAAATCCCTCCATGCTTGTACGAGTTCATACGTTTCAATTTGGTTATTAGTATAAATATGATTGAGTGTTGCTGGATCATCCGCAGGTTTATCCGAATTAGGAATCACCGGTTCATCACGAAATTGCTCATCTTCGTAAATGTACATTACAGAATCAATACGGAACCCATCTGCGCCATTATCCACCCAAAAAACTAAAGCATCTTCCATTTCTTTACGTAAATCAGCGTTGCGGAAATTGAGGTCTGGCTGCTTCACGGCAAATTGATGAAGATAATATTGTTGACGTTCATCATTCCATTCCCATGCTGAGCCCAGGAAAATACTCAGCCAATTATTCGGAGGTTGTCGAGTACCATTCACAATCTTTGCGTCTTTCCATACGTAATAGTCGTCGTATGGCTTGATTCTCTGTATACTCTTGGCAAACCAAGGATGCTCGTCCGAACTATGATTTGGCACCCAATCAAGAATTACTTTGAGTCCACGTGCATGCGCTTCTGCTGTCATACTTCTAAAGTCTTCCAGAGTTCCAAATGTTGGATCAATCGCTGTGAAATTAGAAATATCGTAACCGAAATCCGCCATTGGACTTTTGAAAATTGGTGACAGCCAAAAACCGCGAACATTCATATCTACAAAATGATCCAGTTTGGATTTGACTCCATTCAAGTCACCAATTCCATCACCATCACTGTCTTTAAAGCTACGAGGATAAACCTGATAAATGAATGAATCACGCCACCATTCACACGATGTTGATGGCGGTGACGTAGCATCTGCCAATACAGCAGCTACACTGAAACACACAACTGTTACAACACGAAACATCATGATCCGTTTCATCTCACCTCTGATCGTTGCTGTCCTTTTATATTCTGATCAACAATTAAAATGATATGAATCATTGAGAATGAACCCACCTGGATAAAGAAAAGGAACTAATAATGTTTTATATATAACGTGAAATGATCGGAAAATGTTATGTATGTAATTATGTATGGCAATAACGTGAATGTTTTTCCGGTAATCCCCCACCCGGGTGTCATCTTGTGTTCACGTCGGTGAAGGTTGGGTACACCAGTACAATACGTGCAATAGAAAATAAATAGTTCACGATTGAACATGAAAAACCTTGAATGTACCTCTATCATGTGCATACGCAACACGTGTGCAAATTGATAAATTGGTAATTGGAAAAAATGTGCAGCTGTATGTAATTTCATCAGAATTATCAACCGTTGTACAAAATATATTTGTTTTACATAATAGTGAAGTGTATAATGGCAAAAAAAAAGTTGTAATTATACATTTGTGATTGTTGTTGTTCGTTATTAGCTGTAGATTGTGACGATTTAAGTCTGAATAGAATGAACTTCACTCAGGTTTTATGTAATACAGTGAGGTAGATGGCTTGAATGAGCTACATCTAATTGATATCATTTAGCATCACTGAATCATTCTAAATGAGATTGAAATATGCAAAGAGAAAAATAATGCACGATCGCGGTGAAATTTACCAATTGGGAAAAAGCGGTGTGAATACGTGCGTATGAGTATCGCTGGAACATTTGCGGTGGAGAGGACGTGGTTGATTGCGTGTTCAATACCACAATAGAAAAAAAAAAAAAAAACAAAGCTGCGAGCCCCTGGCTTGTTTTCTTGAGTAAATAAACGCGATTATCCTCGTTAGCATATGACTAGTCCTCCATGGACGAGTCATTGGTGATGGTCAACGTACACATCAACAGACAAGGCGGAAATGAAGCTCTTGGAACGCTTATTTGAGAATGGATGTTGATGTTATTCGTAACAAGAAGGTTTTATTTGTTCTTATCTTTTGTCTGATTGTCTGTTTCATTTTCAATATTGACAATTTGGCATTGGTGTTATTCACCAAGCTTCACTATAATTGGAAAAAATGAACAAAATTTCACTCCATGATGCTGAATGAAATTCACTGACTGTCCAGTGGTATTTAAATATTTTTCATATGCAAATGTTTGTCCTTGCAGCACTTGAAAGATGGAAAAAATGAATTCTTGTATATTTACCCAGTTCAAAGTACTTGACGACCAGAGCATGACTTCTAGCCTGGAGGATATCATGAGCAAATATAAATTAACGTATAACATATACCATGGATACTTCAAAGAGTGGAATGATCAATGAAGTGCCATCGTTGGAAGAGGAATTCTATAGAATGATGTGTTTGAGGTATATTCCGTCTTTCATTCCATCAATAAAATTCCATCGTGAAAACGGTGATGTTGTGCGGTATTTCACATTATCGATCCCATATGAATTCCACATTTGATTTTTCCCCATCTGAGAATAGAATGAAACCCTTCGTTGGATTGGAAAAATTATCATACCAGGGAATGAATTATTTCTGCATGAATAGAGTGCATCTTTATATTGATTGAATTCAAGTGTAACGTTGTTGTTCCTAGTTTGAGTTACTTCTGATAGGGTAAAATTTCTTATGCGAATGATGGATACAGATGGATAATAAGTAGATGGGGAAAAAAAAATAAACAAAATATGCCCACCTAGACAAAAAAATCCAGAAACCTTGCAAATACAAAATTTATTTTCCACTCAGTCTCAATCATTTCAATTGATATATGTCACTTAATCACAATACGACAGTGGTTGCATTTTAATTCATTCGAAGAGATTTTCAATCGTTGAATGAAGTTGATCGAAAATCGAATAGAAAGTTCAAATAAACTACTCGCAATAATCAAAAGTGTAGTCCTACATAAATAATATTCGACACCAAATCGAATTTATAGACTTTGACCTCTTTCAATTTATCTGAGGAAGTTACGTCACCATGCACCTCATTCAAATCGTTTCTCTGAATTCTCGACAATTTTTTTATTCAACCGATGGGGAATTATGTTTTTTGAAAAACTGGACAGTTCTTAGAAATATCTAAAATCACGTCAGAAATTGTCTTATCAGGTCATTTTTCCTTCAACATTTCTGTATCCAAATGGACCCTTGGAAAAGACAAATGGGGTAAAACTAAAGGTCGTAATCATTGAAAAAATTCAGATTTCATTCGAAAAAGTCAGGAAAAATTGTTGAAAATAAGTCGGAACAATTTTTTGCCAAGTTTTTTGTCAAAACATAAAAAAATTCCTAATCCGTGAACCCTCGAATGAGACGTAGATATTCTAAGAAGCAAGAGCCATTCCTTTAAAAATTTGGATCATCACCACGATTGAGCAAAAATATTAGGAAAAACTCTGAGAAAAGTTTTTGGTAGGGTGAAACGGGACAAAAATTCCCAGCTAAATCGAAAGAGGTCGGGGTCAGAAAAGGTCACTCTGGCATGTCATGCCCTACATGAACAAATATAATCCTCAGATTATTATTCACGTATGATTATGGATGCGGCGCCAGGCAAATATATTCGACTCGTATTCACTGGCATTTCAAATGGAATATTCGCGTCGAAACTAGACACATAAACTGTCATCATATCCGAAATATTCAACCAAGACATTGCATCGACTACAACTGGACTATCAGAAAAGTTTATAATTAAAACGAACAACGCTTGTTTGTTTCTTCGCCGAACAATGCCAAGAACGTTATCTGCAATCGCTATCACCTCCAGTGATGAACCCTTCAGCACAGACGAGGTCTTTAATGAAATAAGTCTTTTAGTAATTGTGTAATGTGAAATCGCCGCAAATTTTTGCGCCGCCAAGTTCAAAGTTCGATAATTAGGATTGACACGAAGCCACGTTTTATTACTAGTCGAAAAACCAGCGTTCGTAGAATTATCCCATTGAAAGGGCGTTCTGGCTGGATCTCGTGAAGTGAACTCATAATCAATTGGACCGGCTGTGCATCCTACAGGGTCAACCGTTTCATTCCACGAAAGCCAAGTGTCTTCCATCCCAATTTCATCTCCGTAGTAAATCACACCAATACCAGGAAGCATTGCAGCAATCATAGTTATTGCATCAGCTCTTTTCACACCAAGTCTTGAAGCAACACGGCGATTGTCGTGATTATCAACAACCCAGTTAGGTTCATAATCACCTAATGGCATATTATTCATCCATTGATCAATAGCACGTTTGAAATCAATCGCCTTAGAACGATTATTGAGATCAGACAAGAACATGAAATTGAATGGAACATCTGCTCCATATTCATAATATCTCATGGATGGTTCCAACTCTTTCAGACCAGTATAACTCTCAGTCATCAAAATTTTTTTCCCACCTGGAAGTGAATCCAAATGTACACGCCAATCTTTCACCAACTGATAAGTTTCGTTTTGATGTCTTGTAAACGTGTGGTTCAACGTATTATAATTGTCCGCTGGTAAACCAGTGTTAGGGATCACCGGTTCATCAAGAAATTTGGCATCTTCAAATGCGTGAATAATAGCGTCGACACGAAATCCATCCACACCACGATCAGTCCAAAATGTCAGAACATCTTTCATTTCTTGATACAATGCTGCGCTACGATAATTCAAATCAGGTTGAGCAGGCGTGAACTGGTGGAAATAATATTGTTTGCGTTCTTCATTCCATGTCCATGCGCTTCCCATGAAAACACTCAGCCAATTGTTTGGTGGTACCCTGGAACCATTCACCATTTTTCCATCCCGCCAGACGTAATAATCATCATACGGTTTGATGCGTTTGATACTTTTTTTGAACCATGGATGTTTGTCTGAACTGTGATTGGGTACAAAATCCAGGATAACTTTCAGATTTAATGATTTCGCTTTGGTAACAAGTTGTTGAAAGTCTTGTAGCGTGCCAAAAGTAGGATCAATGTTGGTAAAATTGGAAATGTCATATCCAAAGTCAACCATGGGGCTTGAAAATATCGGTGAAATCCAGAATGAACTCACGTTCAATTGTGCGAGATGATCTAATTTACTCGTAATGCCATTCAAATCGCCTACTCCATCACCATTACTGTCTTTGAAGCTTCTTGGATAAATTTGGTAAATAAATGAATCTGCCCACCATTTTCCACTAACTGCTGAATCTACAGCAATTCCGCATGTAACAAAACTGATAAACAGTAACTTAATCAACATTTTACCAGAGTGATTCGTATTCCTACTCCATCATCACTCAACATCGCTTTATATAATGGTCAATACTTCATAAAAATATTTATCAATTGAGGGGTTCACAGCATGTTATCTATATCATCAGGACTGATATGGAATAAACTTATCTCGCTTCACCAAATCACTTTCCGATCAGTAGCGGATACCATTCAAAGCAGGAATGCGATATGACAGTGCAGAATTTCCCCGATTTCGTTGAATCACAATAGCAAACACCACATTTGGTGAGCATGTATGAGAGGTTATGTTAGCTTTTCATTATCTATTAATAGTCTCATAAGAAATGTGGGCGCGTATTATTCAACATCAAATATGACTTCAGTTGTTCTGTAGATCTGTTGGTGTCACAATAATCAGATTGGAGTAATGAGATGGTTGAAGCACGAGACCCCACGCTATCTACAAATACGACAACATGAAATTCAAAAGCTGATATATTTCCACTATATTCTTAATTCTGTGTCGTGTATCTCATGAAAATAATCTGGCCGTGTTCTTTGACATGACAGACTTGTGGAACAGCAAGGAAAACAAAATTCTTAATGAGCATGGTGAATATTTATTCAGTTTCTGCTTTTGATTATTCATTTCTTCATTCCAACGCATTGATACTGCATTGAAATATTGCTGTGAGCATGAAGAATTATTATGCACAGTATCTTCATGAAATATTGGAAGACGTCATTCGTAAAAATTCGTGAATTTGAGCAGTTTGATGAGATCTCCAGTTACTTCGCCATTCCAGAGAATGGTACGACTTACACACGGAGGAAATTTTATTTTTGTCACATTATGCAAAATGAGGGATAATGTTTGAGTTGAAGAAGATGTTGGTGTTCATTAAAATGACATGAGAATGGTGCTCTGCTGAATGTAGGAATTGTATTACTCTATGATCGATTCATCGTGAGATAGACACATTCTCGTACAACACCACAACCATTTTCCATTAAGGATTCCTCCAGTGGGAAGATACTGCATCAATTTATAAATATGTCAAACTCTCAAAACCTCTGGTGAATTTGTCTTATAAACATGAAGTATCCAGACGGAAAAAGGATGTTCGTATGTTGTTTAATTGCAACCAGAGTAAATGTGCCAATTCTCATTAACTAGAAACTCGAACATTTTATTAATTTGAATGGCTGAATATATTATGAGCCATTTCCTCTTGATATTCATATAATGGCAGGAATGAATTAGAGAAGTCATGTCTGCCTCCTTGCAATATGTCATGATGACATTCTGATTGGAAGAAAAACCACATAGAGTTGAATGGATCAGATCAAACCATGAACTTTCCAGTCGTGAATGTGACTTGCAATTAATATGTGACCACATACGCTGCAAAAATTTTTGGTGTAAAGTTGGACTCTGAACTTTTTTACTCTACCGAGTTAGTGTGAATTGCTGATGTCAAACATCACACTTGGTACGATTTTTGCACCGTCCATGTTAAAAAGTTGAACACCCAGCACCACACCAAGTTCAAAAATTTTTACACAGTATCGATGTAAAAGTTTGATTTCACTCATGCAAAGTGATTATCAACATCAGTAGCAGATAATCCCAGCATGGTCATAAACTGTCATTACGATCCTGATACAATTCTATAATTGGACGATACTTTGTTCCTAAATAATGAAATATGACTTCAATAATCATCAACACTGATTGACTGTCCTGTGAGTACAATGAAAAGTTCCAATGTAATCAAAGACAGATATGAACAGACAATTGTACACACACAATCATAAACTCTCTCACATGTATGAAATTTCCAAATGTAATCAATTTTGGCACATACGACATAATCATTGTTAGAATATACAATGTGAGAATCAGAACCGACAATTGGCAATCAACTCTTATATAATACAAGAGAGCACCACACATAGTGCGTTTAATGCACATCACTGAATTGATTTGAGCTGATGAATGATGCTTTTGTTCGGTTGAAAAGCAATATGGATGCATAATCCAAATTCAAACAACGCCTTCATGTTTGCTTCATCAATGGCGTGTATTCGTTCAATCGAAATCAAATTAAACAATGGTTTTGTGTTTATCCCCACATCGTTTCCATATTTCCTGCATACATTCTACAAAAATATCCCTGTCCAAGCGAATGTGATGATATGATTGCGTGAGAATGGAAAAAGCGTTACACAGTAAATGGATCGAGATGATGAGTACAATAACATAGAAATTCATTGCTGAGTAAACAAGAGCCTGTGGTGTATGCATTCAGGTGGTTGCACCAATTATTATGAATGACAATTCATCGAACTGTATCAATATCACGTTCGGTGGATCGAGTGTTGCTATGTGTCATACTGTGCTCAGGACATTATTTACACCAACAATATGGTGATGAGTTCATTTTCATGTTGACCACTTCCGCCCATTCGTATAATTTACTATGACAGAAAGAAAAGCTTCGCGTGTAACATTCACAATTGGAGAATCTCTGCTCTCTCACATTGGGTAGAATTTTTTTTGTATCATGAAATATTCCATAATTTTGGTTTACACCTGATGAAACAATTGAATTAATTACAATGGAACTGTCATTTGTGTCGTGATGATCCTCCAAGAGCAATTACCACCATTTTCTATGAAAGATAATCCACTCAATCTTGTTCTCATTCATTATTGCTTTCATTCAATATTGGATTGGAATTGATCCATGAGATTGACATGATGAAAAGTCATCTGGATGAAGATTGTCTTTTGATGGACCATCAGTCTTATTCGTTGATTCATATCGATAGTGTGCAAAACATTGAAAGCACCTCAACAAATATTTTCGTGACAAGAATTCAAACCTGAATGAATAATTCAGCTCATAAATAGGTCACGATATTTTTCAATCTGAATGTGCACTAAAAGTGTAGTCTAGAAACGACCACTTCTCCGTGTTTATTGTATTACAGTAATTGATTTATGATTTGATTTTATTTATTCATAAAAAGCAGGAACAGCTGAAAAAATACCCCGAATGATATTGAAACAAAATTCGATATATCGAGTTATTCTCCTGACATTGCAATTAAATTAATTCATGAATTTTTGATGGGATATCATTCAGATCACGACCAATTGATCATTACTGCTATCTTCCAAGCTTCTGTGATGAATGCAGAAGATGAAAATGTATCCCTCTATCGTTCTGGTTTAATGGGGTCGAGCAAAACGGTTTGCAATAAGGATGACGTTGGTAAATACCTTGGAAGGCTCAGTAACGCTTAATTATCATCTAACTTTTCAAGCAGGCGTTAAAATTGCTAATCGATTCTCTCCCCTCTATATCAATAAATATGTCGGAGCAGACTTGGGAACGATATCCAGTAAGATTAATTGGAGTGTTAACGATACTCAGATTTGGAAAAATTCCAAGAATGCATTCTTGACTAATGTCGAGAGGGGAATTCATTGCACGAAATACCAATAGAAGAAAACGAAAAAGTCCGTTGTTCTGATCATTAACCAAATACGTCTGCATATTTGATTTTTTATATTTCAATTCAGAAAATTACGTCAACCATTTCCATCTCATACGACTAAAAATTTCTCCAATAGGTGAAAGTAGTTCACCAAGAGTGTCTATGACAATTCTTCCAACGTACATTTGCATATCTGGGCCTCATTCTTTATTTTTCGATCGACATCATCCGTATCAAGGATAGAACAAGGATGGAGATCCTGATTGGAATATTTTCGTTGTGGACGTTAACACTCGAACAAAGTTCCAAGTATTACATCGACCCAAATGTGCCGTTCTTGTGCAGTGATATGAATAAAATCTGTTTTAAACTTTTTCTTATTGATAAAAAGCTAAAACTTGATATGCATTTCGTAAAATTTTATTTATTCATAAGATCATCGTTGTCTCTTGTATAAAGTTGAATTTCGATGATAATATTTATCATCATTAACTTCGTGACTAATTTTTCTATTGACATAGACAATGGTGATGTTCAACTTCTAAATGCTGAGGAGATAGTTCACGGCACATTGTTGATTGACGCTATTCGTGTGACAATGTGAAATTGTAATACTTCGCGTGCTCCGAATTCCGATGTATCAATTCCCGACACAATGAAGATCCAACGTTGAAGTATGTTCGGAAAATACTCCTGAAATGACTGCGATATTAGCGGTTGATATTCGAAAAATTTGACGCTCCGATGAGGCTGACATGCGCTTGTAGATGTCTCCCAACATCAGCATGTACGTTTTAAGTTAAAATATGACTTGGAAGTTTCGTGCGTCATGCATTATCTTCATTACCTGTACATCTAAGTGGAATTGTTGCTTGAATCGCAGGTATTTCAAGTGCATAGGTGCTCCACTTGATGATTGTTGTCCACAACTGAACATCACCAACAGTTAAATCTCGGAAAATTTTATGAGCAACGACAACTCTAACTTATGACTAAATTTTCTTATTACCACCAATATTGGTCTGTCGTTGAGAAATCTGGATGTGCCTAACTGTTCAGTACTTTTCCTTGTGATAAAGAGTAGCTGACGACTCAAATCTTTGTTTGGTGTAATTGCGTTCACCAGTTTAAACAGCATTTGGGAATTACTATTCAAATCATAAATGTTCTCAACACACACAAAAACAAATTCTTTGATGAAATTTCCCCAACCAAATGAATGTTCCCACGTGATTCTTTGTTTACTGAAAAATATTTATAGAGTATTATGAGTAGCAGCATTTCTCCTCAATTTCGTACATATTCATGCAGAGCGCAAAATCAATAGTCTACCCAGTCATACTCGTATGAATGTCTAATTGTAGTGGTGGGGAAACTCTTGAATTTGTAGTAAAATGAGAATTCAATACTGCTGACCATTGAATGATTGATCCACTCTATGAATAGAAATTCAATGGCACCTGCCTTACCATTACTTTTTTTTTTCGCATTGCATCAGAGACATAAACCTCGATGTGAAAGAGGAAAATAGAACTCTGGCAATTATTGAATGCTATATATGGAGTAGAAGTATTTTGGTGAAATGAGACATAATAACTGCTATCAACTGTGTTCGGAAACACTCAAAAGAAAACGAAGAAATGCCATCGGGCCATTCTTGAGACAGATGTAACAGATATTGCACTTTATTGATAATAAATCAAGTTGGTGGTGGATTGATAAAAAATCCACAGGATAATACATAAAATATTCAAGGGCCAGTGAGAATGACTGACGCAGCCCCGGGTAAATTCACCGCAGTTGTATCCATCCTCACTTCGCAAGGAATCTTTGACTCAACGCTGGATGCATACACGGTCAGTTGCTTTGGAATGTTCATCCACGTTCTCGCGTCTACTACAACAGTATTTTCTGAAAAATTTACGAGCAGAACAACGGGTGGGGCGTTAGGCAATTTTCGCACCACGCCAAGTACCATCTCGCCAACCAAAATTACTTCAGTTTCACCACTCTCCATAATTGGCGTTTTCTTCAACGCTACAAGTTTTTTGAACAATGCATAGTGAGAATTGGCATCCAACTTTTGTGCAGCAAGATTGAAAGTTTTGTAATTTTGATGAACAGGTAACCAGGTTCGATTCGCTATAGAGAATCCAGCGTTGGGTGTATCATCCCATTGATAAGGTGTCCTTGCTGGGTCACGCGACTTCAGATAGTATCTGTCTGGTCCAGCATTACACCCAGCTGGATCAACAGTTTCATTCCAAGTCATAGGACGATCAATCATCCCTATCTCATCGCCATAATAAATAATCCCAGCTCCAGGAAGTACCGCAGCAAGCATAGAGAATTGATCAGCGCGACGAACTCCGTATCGCGACCCAACACGATGCTGATTATGATTGCTCACTACCCAATTTGGCCAATTTTCCTTTGGTACATTGTTCATCCACTCATCAATATTGCGTTTGAAATCCGTCGTCATCGAATGATTATTTAATGGAGTTATGAACATGAAATTCATTGGTATGTTTGAACCATAATCGTAATACATCATCGTATTAGTCAAACTTGTGTATGCTTCAGTTAAAATTATTTTGGGCTCACCCTTTATTTTTTTTCCATGAGCATCAATCAATTTCCGCCATGATTGCAAAATTGTATATGTCCCACTCTGATCTTTTGAGTAAATATGTTTCAATGAGTCATAATCATTTCCCAAAACACCAGCATTCACAATTTTGGGTTCATCAAGAAATAATGGATCCTCTATTAAATGATTGATTGCATCAATCCCAAAGCCATCAACACCATGATCCAACCAGAATGTCAATACATTTTGCATTTCCACATTGAGTGCTGCACTTCGATAATTTAAGTCTGGTTGTCCCAGAGCAAATTGGTGGAGATAGTACTGCCCACGTTCAACATTGTATTTCCATGCAGAACCACCGAATACGCTGAGCCAATTATTGGGCGGTGCAGTCGTCCCGTTCACCAGTGTGCCATCCATCCAGATATAATACTCGTCGTAAGGTTTGATCTTCTTGATGCTTTTGAGAAACCACGGATGCTTGTCCGATGTGTGGTTTGGTACAAAGTCAAGGATTACTTTGATGCCAAGAGCTTTCGCTTTAGTTGTCATGTTAGTAAAGTCACTGAGTGTACCATAAATCGGATCAATATCCGTAAAGTTTGCGATGTCATAGCCAAAATCGACCATTGGGCTCACGTAAATTGGTGAAATCCATATTGCACTCACGTTCAAATCGACAAAGTGTTCAAGTTTGGTCGTAATGCCATTTAGGTCACCAACACCATCGCCATTTGTATCCATGAAACTACGAGGATATATCTGATAAATGAATGAATCTTTCCACCATTCTTTTGTCGGTTTTGGCCCTGCATCGACGTAGCAATGATGTGTCAAACAGACACAAAGGAGTATCAATAACCGTGACATGTTGTCGTAGCAAACTGGACAATATTCCATGCAACGGTTGGTGGTCTTTATATATAAACAGAAGGAAATCGAATTCAAGATATAATGACGAAGTAAAAAATGAAGAGCTGACGATAAGATGGTGGAGCAAACCTTGTCCGATTAAATAGCAAATAGCAGCCGAGGACATTCGTGAACGACTTTATTTTCCTACTCTCAAAACCTCTTTCACATTGAATAAAATTGATAATTTTCTACAAAATGATTATTTTATTCTTTTCATTTTCTCTCTATCGCTAGAATGTCGAGTTTGAAGAGTATACTTTCTTGTATTCTCGAGACACTCGTTTGTTTTTATTCGCTTTTTTCTGACACGTTCAAGCAACAAATAGTCGACCGATTCTCAATTGGAAAAATTCTCTTCGGTTTTGTTCACTTTCACCCTTGTCGTTGTATACTGAAATCGCATTTCCAACGGAAAATAGAAGAGGTTAGGAGAGTGCCCGCCCTTTTCAAGCTGCGTACACACAGTTTTCACTTCCGCCATTTCAAATAGGAGATAAAAAAAAATTGGATGACGGGACCTTGGTGAAATTTTGTGGCATTTCCGATGGCATTGGAGACGGGCGAGGTCAAAAGTACACAAACCCCAATGTTTGTAGACTACGCAATGCATACAGATATATATTTGGAGAATGTTGTTGACAAACTCGGTAACTTTGTCGCGCTCACCCTTTGGTGTTGCGCTTCTGTGTATGCTTACATACTTTTCCTCTACAACTACACAACTGCACATATGTACATGTAATACTGAGAAAGTCAATATTCTCGCGTGCCAACGTCGTTTATGCGTGCTACCCATGTAAGCAGCGTTATCGTGCAATGACTAATTATGCAGCTAGTTACTCTCGTTGCTCTTATAGTTCGCTACTATTCACATGAATTCTTTTGTTCTATAATTTCACTTCTTTTTTTCAACTGTAACTAATCAACATTTTTCACTTATAGGGGCGAGAGGGGCATCAGAGGACATCTGTGTTAAGATACAGGAGTAAGTGAAACGAATTTTTTCCGTGCACCAAAAATAAATCAGCATAACGAATAACTTGACGTGTTTTTTCTTCATTCGTTGAGATGATAAGTCGTGACCACAAATTGGAAGGTGAAGAGAAAATCAAACTTGAAGTGGATACTGATGATAAAATGAATAAAAGCTTCATGTTTGAAGCTTTGTTGAGCTCATAACAAGCATCCCATGTCCTGGGATTAGGTACGAAGGGTTCGGAGTGGAATCCAAATAAAATCTGAATCATACGTGATTCTGATAAAAGAATCCATTTCGAAACTTCGATTTATCCCTGGTTAAAATAGGAATAGCGAATCTCCAATTTCACTCTGTCACAGAGATAATTTTCGACTGAGCTCTTGCTCGTTTGGACGAATTATCGTCCAGATCACGCCTCCCTCGAACTCTTATTCTCCTCGCGTTTATTCTCACAAATTCCAATATGGAGATCCAGAAAAATAGAGAGCTAGAATCGATCGATAATTCATTAAAACTTTCATTTTATGATAAAACATGTTAGAAATCAAAATTGCTAAATATAGAAATCATGTACCCTTCAGAATACTGATGAGAAAGTATCTCTACATGCCATGAAGAGAATTTCATCATTTTCAACTAAACTAATGAAAATCGTACGAAAAATCTTGCAGGATTAATCTTACACGGAAGTTGCGTACACATAATATGCATCAACTTCCTTAGATGTTAGCTAGAACGGACACTGCAACCAATTCATCTTGAAAACTACCCTCGTCGTAGAGGAAAGGTAGTTTAGTTTCCTCTCCGCAGTTTACGAGTATAATTAACTTTCCCGGTTATTAAGCACTGTCACATATACATGTATATATACATATATAAATACAGTTTGAGATCACCAGTTTCCTACTTCGTTTGCGACTTGTTCACATACTCATTTTCACTCGTTTGGCAAATACTCTCCGACTATCACAACTTATTACGAAAACTCGTGATGTGAAAGGGCATAAAACCATTTGTCTAGTGTCACTTTTTCTTCTCACAATCGCTATATATTTTTTTTTTCACATCTCCAGTTTCTTCCTTCACTTGTGGATGAATTCCAAATAGATGTTGAAATAACCAAATGGTTCTTCTATCATTTAATTTTAGAGTTAAAGGTCTCATTAGTTCGTCTCTAACTCACAATACACCTGGCTATGTGAATAACCTCGAATTTTTTTTATAAACCAGAAAAACGTTGCTCGGAAGTGTGATGGCAAGTATCCTTACCGGTTTTTCATATATGAATATGCAAATATGTTCATGCGATACCACTGTGTGCTGTTGAAATGAATCCAATAGAGATGAAGGCGCAACGAGTGGGCGGTTATATATATA
>JABMBR010006804.1:0-57723 GCA_018881525.1 Meteorus sp. PSUC_FEM 10030008
ATATATATACATATGTAAATCCATATATGTAAACACATATATATATGTACATACATACATATGTTTATGTATTTATTATATTTCATATGATATAGTGATAATGCAAAGGCAATCAATCAGCAAAAATCAATACTGCGAAAGAAAAATCGAATTACGTCAATAATTTCAATAAACAGTAAATTTGAAAAAGAAGGTTATGTCAAACATTGCGAACGGAGGTTAATTGAATTTTTGTCATCAATGCTGTCAGGGTAATTGATGTGATTGTGGAATGCAATCGGAAATGTATTGATGAGATAAATGAAAGAAGGGTTGGAAAAATAATAAGCAAGAAGAGGAAAAAAATATTAGTCAAATTGATAAAATCTTGTGTTATGACTTTTTGAGTAATTTAAAAACGTATAGAAATAATAATAATGCAAGAAGATACGGTATAAAGAAAAAAGAACAAAGTTTGAAAGTTGGAACAAAAGACGGCAATTGAGAACGTCTATTCGAGATTGTAATTTCTCGACTAGGAGAGGAAAAAAAAAAAAAAATTGGTACAGAGGGTAAAACGAGTAGGATTACAAAAGGAAAATATAGATAAAAGAAGAGAGGAAAGAGAAAAAGGAGGAGGAGGACGAGTGAGCGATACATTTTTTTCCCTTCGTACCTATGTACTTATTCTCTCATTTTTTCTGAAACTCCTCTTGCACTGATGCCGCAATCACACGCGCCCACTCCATCTCCCGCGAATTCTTTTTAACTCTCTTCTTCTCGTTCATCCTTTTGATTTTTCTGATTCATTAAAATATGTGAGAATATAATACAGGTATTCTGATGAAAAGGCAAAGATAATATTATCATTGAATTCATTACAACAGGAGAAGTAGCTGATTAAAACGGAGGATTATTGAACGTGTATAAGAGAAAAAGAGTGGAAGAAAAACAATAATCAAAGACTGTGACATATGGTGACACAATGACATTTTGTGTGATGTTGAATTATCGGATTTGAGAATTCCCGCGGTATTATAGAGAATAATTCTAACAAAGAAAAGTTGAAGAAGGAGAAGGAAAAGTTGAATTATAATCGCAGCAGTGACCAGGTGAAGGCGAAATTAACCTACGAGTCAAAATCACAAGAAGGAAAACGAGAGGTGAAGAGAATCGAACTGCAAGATCAAGTTTGGACGGTGAAGATAAGAGAGACAACGAAATATAGGTAAATTCATCGGAAAGACGTACAATTTCAAGAGGAATCATGATTGGGTGGACAAAGGTGCCTTTTGTCGTCGCGAAGATTTTCTTCACACTGATCCTCGTCCTTTGTATAGGTGAGTCATTTTTTTTGTCTAAGTATGGAATTTTGATTTTGAAAGTGGTTTGAAAAATATATTTTGTACTTTGTACATTGGGGGAAGGTCGGGAAATAATCGTCTTTTATTGTGATCATGAATATGGGATTTTTTTATGTCCGCTCAATAATTGTTGGTTATGATATACCGATGGTATACAATTGGTTAATGCGGGATAATCTTGACGGTGCCGAAATCATATTGAATTTCAAATGTCTGTGTGACAACGATATTGGAATATTTGAATAGTTCAGACACTCGAACCGATACCTCTGATGTGGTTTTTTTAGAAATCGTGTGGACGTTATTTCAAATGATCCTGAAATAAATTTTTGTCATTTCATTCGGTAGAGACAAAAAAATGGTGATGAAGTCTCCGATTGACTGGTTTTCCTGATTTGAAAGCGAATATGTGCAATCATAGAATGAAACCTTCTATAATTTATTCTTTTTTTTTTTCACCCTTCGGGTTTAATCCTGTTCAATTTTGCGTCGATTCTAGGTTGGCAGAGAACTTGGAACGCCCTTTCATTGTTTGAAATGTAAAAAGGGTGTGATTCGGTGCTCATACGACCTTTCCGCTCTGGTAATTCATCCACTTTTGAAACGTTGGTGTTATCTCTCGATAAAAAGTTAATGAGTTCCTCATTGCCACTACTTTCGTACAAATACTATAGACTATAGATGTTATCAGGACAATTCCCATTGATGTAAAATTGCACTGTGATGGTTCGACATTTATGTACGGTTGATTAAATTGTCCTTTGTGAAATGTGTGCAGTGAATCCAGTTCACCACTTATCAGATTCTCGCTGTTTTCAAGCTGTTTGCAAATTTGTCTTCATATTGATGCGTATCTAATCAAATTTTTCCTCATGCATTGTATCATACCTCATTCTCAAATATCACTGTAGAATTGAATATATCTTCGATCGATATTTATTCGAGCTACCAACAATTCGCCCGCAATGAACGTAGGTTATGTTGTCCAACTCTGTAGAGGTTTGTAATATTTCAATACTTTCCAGCCATTAGGTACGTTAATTATTGATATCAACTTCGCGTGCGGTTTTTGCAATTGGCTCTCTCGCTCGTGTGGGCAAAAATAGATTTTCATATTTTCATATAAGCAATTAATCGATATCTCGATTAGATTTCATATATCGTCAAGTAAGTCTAGAAATACGTTCATTCTTTATTAAAAATCCTGCGATCAGAGCACGGGAGTTGGATTCAACTTGGAGAATGTTTGATGGAAATTAGTCAGACAATACCGAGTACACAATCAATCAAAACCTGTACGGAATAATGGTAACGGCGTTAATGGTATATTTAATATTCTCTCAAATTGATTGTGGATCAAATGTCATTATCGGGGTGATTTTTTCGTTCAAAATTGAATACTCATGCAGTATAGTAATATTGCATAGAGTTATGTGATTAACCGATAACAGATGTCAAATTATGGTAATAATCCCAAACCATCCAATCACAAATCTATTGAGAACTCAAATAATTGGTGAACACAAGATTGTTGATTGTACATAACCAAACTTTTGTGTTGGATTTTTTCTTCATTGGTGAAATGAATCGAGAGCGTAATTAGTGTCTTTGTTTGAAATTTGCTGAATGCACAACACTATCGTTAATACCCGAATGGAAGGCATTCATTCCATCGTACATTATTCCCTCATCATTTTCCATTCCATTTCTTTTCACATTTTAATCTATATAGCAAATCATCATATCGCCCTCTATCCCCTCATCATTCGCTGCTGAGAGAATTGCCACGGTACAGTAAACAATGGTTCAATTTCCGTGTATTCTAATTCCGTTCCTCATGGAAAGCCGTTGCCCGTGAAGTGAGAAGTAAAAGCGAAATCGGTAATCGATACACAATGTCAACACTATCATGATCACACCAAAGCTCCATTGGTTATATTCGTTCTTTCAGCTATGTAAATACACGTCTATATATGCAGGCACACATACATTTGAACAGGAATACTCTATCTATTGATGGACCTGAAAAGATGATGGGAATTGACGTGATGGAAGGGTCGAAGGCGCGATAAGAAACCGATCAGCAACTTTGACTGTTACAAATGCGATAAGTGGACGGGTTGGGAGAGAATAATGAACGTCGAAGGTTAGAGAGGTCGTAGGGTCAATCTTTCAGAAATGCATTCAAGATGCGGGCTTTTTCCGAGATCTTGCAAACAGAAAACTATTTAATCAAAACTTCATTCAGCATTCACTGGAATGTTCATCAACGAGCGTAGGAGCAATCACATTAGTCTCGTGGGATTATTCATTCGAATGTTCCAATTCTTGGACTTCCTCTCTTCTTTCGATGTGATTCTATTCGTAGGGAAAAAACTGATAATTCCATGAGTGATGATAGTAAATGGAGTTTGTGTGATATTCAGAAACGATGTTTAATCTGTAAACAGTAGGAATTGATGGACAAGAAGTGAGCATTCAGCAAGATAATGGAAGGAGGTAACCTTATCGTTACTTCGTTTTATTCAATAAGAACCAAAAAAATTGTATTCCAACGAATTGTAGATCGGCGTGAAGTTTGGGAAGAGTTAAGTATTGATGAAGGGTCGCATCAAACTTCCAATGTGATAATGAGTTCTACGATAGAGATGCAAGAGATGGCAACAACTCACTGGGAATTCATTGTTGAATATTTTGGTTAGAGTTCTGTAGAATTTGTCTGTCTTCATGAACTTGGCTGATACTCAATGGTGCGTTCAATGTTTCATCGTAGTTCATTTCTAGATGAAATTAAAATGGTGTTCAAACTTCTATCATGCAGTAATCAGAATTGAAATTGATAACAAGCTTGGGCAGTTCCGAACATTGACCAATGGTTCACTCAGGACGATTCCAACTCAGTTTGAGATGGTTTCTGCATCATTTGTTTAGTAAAAAGTACAGATACCAATGTGAGTTTCATCGAAATTGATGAACAGAACTCGCTTCTCAACTGAAAATAACAGAAACGAAACAAAATTCGAAGTTTGATCAGAGTTTTGTAGTCCTCAGAATCGTTCACAGAGCAATAATGCCACTTTGGAATAATGTTCCTCATACTTCTTTGTTCATAATTCAATTGTAAATCGGACGACGAAAATCCAAATGGAACTGGAAAATCCAAGGATATAAAAAATTAACATTTATTCAACTTGTGGTAGTGTGCACTTCCCAAGAAATTATAGTTGGAAATGTTTCCTCATAAGTAGATCGAGAGGAAGATGTAAGAGAAGGAACATCTGAAGAGCAGAAAATGGCATTTGTAGATGGAGAAATTTATTGTGCGATTGTCAGAAAATTCTATTCCGAGATGTGTAACTATAAATTCTTTTTTAGTTCATGAATAAGCTAACTCATTCCAATACATCAGAATGTATTTTCATATTACATCCACATACCAAATTTCATCCACCAATGCAATTATATTCAGACAGATTCAAACTTTCCTGTCGACCGCACTATTTCTGAATCGTATGGTCACTGTTGGCACAAAAAACTCGGAGATATTTGTCCAGTAGAAACTTTGAACTCTGCGATCCAATGTTTTTCAAATATTCTGCATTGTTCCTCTGGACTTTCATTTCCATTCCCTCTCAACTGAAAATTATAGAATAATGAAAAAGTACACATCACCAAAAAAAATTCATATAGCGTAAAAGAACTTCATTGCATCAGCAATTGAATGCTACGATCACATATTCATAATTCGTTAGCTGCTCACAATGACTTGAAGCAGGTCCAATAATTCGGGTAGTCAATGGGGCTCATAACACAAGGGAACTAGAATGAAAAAACGATGAAGTAATATATGAAAATAAAGATGTGATAATTTAAGTCGAGCTAGTAGAGATTTGGTTTTGACATACCAAAATTATTGGGGTGTGCACTATATGAGTTGGCCAAGGGAAACGAGCCGTCGGAAGCAGATACGAGATGGCGCTGAGTAGTTTGTTCGCATATAGTTTGAAGAGGAAGGTAAAGGATATACATACACTCGTTCTCGCTATTTCTTTCTTCAACACACGTAAGTCCTCTGACTTTTACGGTGTTTCTTTATATATACATACTTCATCGGATTCCTTCTTCAACTCTCTTCCCTCTATTTTCGTGTACGCGTGTCCAGTCCACTTTTGCTTTTCTTTCTTCTCTCGTTCGCTTCTTTTTCATTATTTACTTTGACCCTTTTTTTTTTTCGACTTTTTGGCACACCAACCAATTAATTCTCTGTTTGCTGGGATTCTTGGCGTTGTGCCTATACATTGGCAAATAACAAAATCTAATAAATTAGTACTTGAATTTCATTTTGTTCTATATTTTTAATAAAGCAAATTTGTCTTTGAACTTCTTTCTACACGTACATATTATTCTTTTCCAGGTTCCAATTCTTTGCCCTCTTTCTACCTCCCATTCTTACCACTTCTCTTACTACATATAAGTGTATATATGTATATATATATGGGTATATTCGACATATTCTGTCGTTTCAAACCTTTATTTCCTGTAGCTTGCAATTTTTTTCACAACTCGTTTCGTTGTCGTCACAGATGCTTCTGGCTCGAGAATTTTTACGGTTCAAGTACAGCAGGAATTCACAAAAATGGTGAGATGTAGCGAGTAAAAAGAGATGGGTTTGAGGAAAAGAGTGTTGAGATGAAAGGGCGAGTGGTAGTGCAGTGGATTTGGTCGGAATTGGAAATCCAGATGGTATGATCAGTGCATAGCACATTATGTATGTTTTCATGTAGATGTAGGCAGAGTATTTTCAATACAGCTGTTGTTAAATGAAATGAATATCCCATTCCTTCAAGGTTTTGGGGAGTAGGAATGATGAAATCCGTCTATGATACAAATTTGAATATAAAACTTTTGAACAGTTGACTGTGAGGAGAGATAGAGCGTTAGTCACTACAGTCTATACTCAACCTTCCAATGGACATTCCAGAACTTCGTTGAGTGAACTGAAGTAAATAGTTTATGTTGACACTGTAATGAACAAAAATAAAAATTAAAATTGAAACATTTACTGCCGTAAAAAGTTATAAACATTTTTTGTTTTAATTGTTTCATCATGTTTGAAATGTTGAACGAACTCCCTTTCGATTTTGAGGTTGTTGAAAAAATGATATTAATTTCGCGAGCTCTAAGAGAATTCGGAAGAAAAAAATATTTTTCATGTGTGCTAAATTGGAATATGTTCGTGAAAAAATTCGGTGAATGTGTGAGGTACATCGGTGGAGTATTGAAAGTTTGAATGTTCTCAATGAATACAAAAAGGAAACGTTTCGATCGTGTGTCCATGTTCAGTTTCATAACAAATTGGATTCACGAAAAAAATCTCGTGGTATTGGCGGTCATTGAAACTGATTCACATCAACAATAACGTCAATGGCAATTTGAATAATCCTCCCAGAAAATTCCGATATTATTATGTAACGTCAAGTGAATTCTCTAACACGATGGGGAAATAGATCAGAAATTTTAGAGGAATTGTGTCAACTGGATTACTTGTTCAGTGAATTCAATTGACGTCATACCAAAAAATGTACAATATTTACACAATCACAACAAAATTTTGTTTATTGTTCGAGTAAGTTGGTTTTTGTATCACAATGTCATCATGACAATTACAAACACTGACAATTCACCAGATCCCAATGATTTCGATACATTTTCCAAAATTATTCTCCTTCTGTGAATGCAGAAATTCGAAGTTGCATCTTCAAAAATTTCATATTTTCCTGTAAAAATTTCTCAATCTTCTATACTTGTCTTTGTATGATTTAGACTTTATTCCCATAAAAAATCCATCTACTCGTTATTATACCCTGATTATTTTTAATTGGATACAGGTACAATTGTACTTCGTATTCAACTGTTATATTTAATAATTCTACTGTAGAAGGTAAAAATATGTAGAGCATGGTTATCGCATTGATACATGACCAAATTGCGAATGATTAATGTATTAAATGAAAAAAATTGTCGGTAAAAAATAATTGTAATCTATTGTATCACTTTTGTTTGTTTGTTCATACGGTATGAAAAATGTGAATGAGAAAGAACGAATATTGCCGACATGTGCGGGTTGATTAAAATTGAAAAATCGATCAACTGCAACACACACTAACGCAAAGTCATATAAATAAATTGTGAAAATGAAAATTTCCACAATTTCACCACTGCACACTCATTCCCCCATATAAACAATACACTTTCAGTGGTGGGTAACAAGCAAGGGTGCAATTTGTTATATTTACATGGTAAATTGATTATTGAAATCAATTAAACAGGCAATTAACACGATTTCAATATCAAAACCAATAAATATATCAACAAATAATTCATTTACGATACGAAAAGTTGGTTTTCGAAGTTAATAAATTATTAGAAAGTCTTAGTTGGTTTAGTCTTTTTCGATGCAGTGAGTTTTCTCGGTATATCCATCACGAGAATATAAAGCACATACTTCCGGCTGGAAATGCAAGCACGCAAGATGCGCTCAAATAGTTGGCATTCTTCTTCACCATCTTCACCATCTCCATCTCAACGATCCGATAAGATAAGGAACAGGAGTCCCGCAACTCGAATGGAAGTATTGCAACCCTCTCGTTCGTACTTGCTACTCATACTCACATACAATTCCGGAAAATGCACACACATGAGCTTCCGTTGAATTCCCTAACAGTTGTTTACTCAACATCCCAACGTATTCTTCATTCAAGTTGAGTTTCTCGCCAACTTACAAAACTGTCGTCACGATACATTTTCATACATTCTTCAATAGGACGTTATGTGAATGTAGCTATGTATTTGTGTGACGTCACCTATTATATTGGTGTTTTTTTTTTCTTAGAATGTGAGGATGTTGCATCAGGTTGGATTGACTTTGACAGGAAAGTTTTGATGGAATAATTATGGCGTTGAAAATGTTTGATTGGTGTATTGATCATCAGTGATGTGAAGAATTTTAAGATGAAAGTTGGGATGAGGGAGTTTGTAGTAGAAATGTTTATAATTTTTGCACGTTCTGCGAGGGTTGGCCGTCATGTAGTCGGTCCGTGAAAGCTCGTTTTTGTGGTGTTTTCTAGGATTCACTTCCATAATCTCCCATCAGTGTGGTTGCTTTACTTTTTTGCTCATGTAGAATTGTGGTTTTTAACTGCTTACATGAGATGGTTCAGCAAGAATTGAAGACAAAAATGAATCTGAGATAGACTTGAATGAGAACATTCTAATAATTCTAGATGAAATATTAATTGGATGATACGAAAAATTTCACAAGATAACAATAAATCAACGTTGATTAATAGTTTAGTGAGAAACGCATTCAAAGTTTCGAATGGACTTTGACATTACGTTTCAGTTGGTGTGGCACGAAAGCATTTTCTCATTTTAAATCCTTCGGCACGTCGTTTTGTTCTACAGCCAATAAAGAGGATTTAATGACCGTCCCATTTCTTTGAAGCATCACTGGCATCTCATTTGGGAAATTAAACCAACAGCCAGACCTGTTGTTCAACGCATTTGATTCTATTGATAATTCTTATCTTCTAATTTCCTTTTAAGTAAAAGATATTGTCAACGACAAGACATTGATCATTTGACCAAGTCGAGTGGGCGTAGCCACAAAATTATTCACTATAGTCAAACGTAGAAATTTATATGAAGCAACTCTCAGAAGTGACTGAACTAAGAAAATTTTTTGGCATTGTCTCAAAATTGAAACAAATGTGAAGCACGGAAAACAATTTCGTTCGAATTTTATGACTGTCAGAGCAATAAAAATCTGTGACTGGGCCGTTACGCCAATACTTTGTTATTGTTGAGGTTAGGTTGATATAACTGGTACAGCTATATGAATTGCTGCAGGTAACAATTGAATAACTGCAATAGCTCTCTATGATATTGTCAATGTACAAAAGTGTTAGCAATATTATTACAACTGTGGAAATGATGAAAATATCTCCCCAGGCCATTTGTGCCATCATAATTCCATTTCATTTATTAAGGTTTTCTATTTCCCTGAAAGTTTCACGTGAGTATCGTCAAATACAGTCCATTATATGCTGTGGTAGCATGAAAATGTTCACACCAATGACACTTTAGATGGTGGTAAAAGCTATTTGCATGGTTACAACATCAATCCGTACATTGATGCTATGCAATAATCCAACTATGAACAGAACGAAGTGAAGAGAACACCCGATTAATTTTCCAAACCCATTATTCAAACTGCGATTCGTATCTACGGGGTAGCTGAGTTTCACAATTGAATAAAAAATCTTGGATGTTGTCATTTTCATGGATAGTGATTGGATCAATTGAATATTCTGATAGTTGTTGAATTTTGAGATATATGACAAATTTAGAGGATCGTCATAGTGACGTGATTATTGCCCATCTAGGAATGGTTGATATCCAAAGTTTCAACGTGTTTTTCTTGAACGTAACTTTCTCTCAAACTGTCGGTAATATAACTTGTGAACTAATGTTCAGATCGAAGTGAAATTTGAGAATATTCTACAAGAGATATTTCCGACAGACAGACACTTACGCTTTTATAGCAAGATTTATTTTTTTTTCCCTTCGATGATAAGTTCACAAAAAAATGAAACTTCACTAATGCATTTTGGATCTGAGTATTTCACACGTACTCACTGGTGGACTATTTTAAAGTGTTATGAATCACAATTTTTACGGTGAAAAGAAATTGGAACGTTTTTGTATTCTTCAAAGTAACTTGGAGACAATGTCTATAATAATCGCGATGAGTATTCAAACGTTTCACAATCCCTTGATTTAGCGGCTGTGAGAGATGATTGATGAAAATATTTTATCCTTGCATCAAAGTTTAAACATACCAAGTATCAAATTCTCCGTTTCGGTTATTATCTCAAATATACTATGCGAATAAAGCTCACAAAAAGATTGACAGACACACGGACAAGCAGACAGATTGTCTCGTAGAGAACGACACCGACGGGAAAATGTTCTTTTGAATATTTCATGGATCTCACTGAATTTTCAATCATTTATTGTATGAATTGATAGTTATGAAAAATTGACTTTTATTTTTCAAAATGAATTTCTATTCGTCGTGAAGTAATAAACGATTGGAAATTTTAAGGGACGTGATTGGATATGAGACTAATCGAAAGAGCATTCGATTCAGCTCCAATTTGGTTTTCATAACCTATAAAAATGTAAATTTTTAATCTAAACGAAAAGAATAAAACAAGCATATCTGTATTTGTTTTCATGTGTCTATGTGAGTTGAATATTGGTATTGTCGCCATCGTTATTATTGTCATTTCTTTTTGTCATCGATTTGACATGCCCGAATTTTTTTGTCGAGCAGATTCGTCAATCTCGTGATAAAGAAATTGGAAAAGTTGAACGCGAACGGATCGGACATTGAGTCGCGCTCGCGCGAGACCTCACAGGTGGGGATGAGGGGATTGAAGTGAGGTTAAAGCATTATAGGATGTGAGTTTGGATTGGTATAAAGTGGGAGAAGGGAAAGAGGGCGAGTGTAGGTTGATGCCAGCCACAACGATGGTAATATTATATTAGTTCCAGACTGCTTTGCGATACAAGTTCCAACTACTAAATCTTCCTTCAGGTCACGTTTTCCCACGTTTTCCCACGTTTCCCCACGTTCCCTCACATTTTGCAATGTTTCTTTTTCTTCTATTTTGGCGTTTCATCGCCATAACTATTTTTTTTGTTGTCAACAACATGGGATGTCCATTGGAAGTTTCCAGAAATTTTTTCAAATTGACTTCAATGCATACCCGAACTAATTTCAAATCGAGTTCTCGTGGATCATTCCGTAGACTCCTCATAGCACCAATGAAACAAAATATCTCCACATTAAATAGTTAAAATTGTATATGCTTTTCATTCATATCCAAGTGAGAGGTATTTTCTTCATAGAAAATACGTTTCCTCACACTTTGAAGCATGCAGAAAGTGTTCACAATACTTCAAATATGGAACTACACATTGGGGCTGTGTTTCATGTGGAAACTCACGCGTTTTAAGTGCACGTGAGCGTTGTTTATTCCATTTCTTTTGGCGATGCGAGTGCTACCAAACGGTGTCATGACGTCATAGCTTGTGTTTGCAAGTACTTGCAAACATTGAACTGCCTAAAGAAACATGTACTACGCGAAGCATCGTCTCAAAGTGAATTCGAATGAAATTTTTGTTACGTTAGCTTGAGCTAAAATCAAAGGAATGTGGGATATTCATGTCACAGAATCAGAGCCCAGATGAAACGAATAGATATTTCTCAACCAAAAATTATCTTAGAGGAACCGTCCAAAAGGAATTTTTCATCGGGAGTACGAGCACTATCCAACGCAGTTGCAAACAATGCGTTTTTCCCAGCCGTTTAGGAAGTAGGCTCCTGAGCTAGCTGGAGCAGTGTTCATGATTGCGTTGCATAGAGCTTGCCTTCTCGATGAAAAATATATCCTTGAACAAATTTCTACGATGATTTTTAACCGAGGAATAACCAATTGAAGTTATAAATTTTGCTCCCTCTTGGAAGCCACTTTCGGTGCTGATATTCCGCTCTTCAATATGTGATAACTCGATGAAAAATCATCATGATAGTGCGGTGAGAAAAACACACAGTCAGAAATGGTTAGTACTTCTCAACACAAAGCCCAAACTGCTGCGACTATAATAAGACTCTGTTGTCACATATCAACAGTAGAAGTTGAGTTCCACACAATATTTGCATTCTCATTTTTTCTTCCTGACGTTTAGCCTAGTTGGCACGAGAAATAAATATTCCTATGCCACTCGAACGAAGATCAACATGGTGAATACTCAAATTGATACGAAAGTTGAGAGCCGGTACAGAAATTGAGGACTAAATTCATCAACAGTTCCATTCGAAGATAAATGTCTCGATGATCAATACTTCATTTCATTGAGCATGACATGATGTGGGAAATACATAATTTTGATACATTAATTAGGTTCAATTAGATGTAACTGAGTTTGCATTTACAGGTGAATCTCGAGGCTTGAGCTGTTACAAATGTGGGCAATACAACGATGGAGTTGGTAGTATCACGCCCTGCATCAATTCGACCGCTCAAATGCATCTCCAGGAGTGTCCGCCTTCGTCTGCTTGGTGCATCGTGAGTATCGATCTTCCTTCAAGTCATGTATATCTATACCTGTGTTCATATATGTGTCTTACTCTACTTGAAATATTCATAAGTGCCACGATTGGACGGCAGCATGATGCTTTGCTTTATGGATGTACGTGAGCTAGGTTACTCTCCAAATGGAAGTATATATGGATGAGAAATGTATACCAAGTCGACGAGAAAGAGCACGAGCAAAAAGATAGAGATCCGTTTGGCGGAGGCCTCGACGATGGTTGCGCATTCACGATTGTATAATAACTCTTATTTGGCTACTTTTACTTCCACTGACGTTTTCATATACATTCGTCACTATGTTGCAGTCCTATTGTTTCTTATATCGGGTTAGTGGCGAAAAGAACTGAGATTGTTTCCAGTATTGAATGAATATTTTATCAGAGAGGAATATTACCATGATGAAAAATATTTCTTCTGTTATTGAAAATTGGGTCTCTGCAGTGATTTCCAATAGGTGGATTAATGTGAATTTAAAAGTTTTATTGTGTCAAGGAATAATCTGACACAGAATTAGATTCATTACAGTTTTGTGAGATTTGGGTGATGTAAGTCATCGAATGTGGATGTCAGATGATTCTCCAGCTGTTCATTCAGAATCAACGAAACAAAAGTTTCTGTAAAATGCATTCAGTAAAAATGACGAATAGGTCATGATTGATAAATCACATTCCTACGATTGATTGTTCCCGAAATTTTATAGACCCTTTTGCTAGGGAGACGAAAATATTCTCCATGTTCGACCCTTGTCCAAGGCAGACAAATGTACTTTGAAAAATATGGGGAAAAAATGAGATTTTTCTCCTTCGTTTATTTTCGGTAGGATAAAATGCAAAGATAAACCGTTTTTTTTTTTATGGAATAACATCTTGAATAAAATCGTCAATGACAGAGGCGAAAAGAAAAGTGTTCAGGGTTCAACAGAGACTGTTATATGTCTTCATAATAAATCCTTCGCATTTAACGACTGGAACAGTTGGCGAATGGATGTACAATTGAACGCAAATTCTTAAACACGCGGGGTTGTAAGAAAATCGTATCTTTCATTGTCACTTTTTTTTCTCCCTCAATCCATTTGCTATTAGTATGTAACTTCGAATCCCCTTGACAAGCTTGTGATTTATGATGTATCCATAAATTCTTTGCGACATGTTCAATGTCACATTTTTTATCTGAAATCTTTGATTTATTGATCAGACTTATTCTGATAATAGTTTGCGGATTCTATCAATCACATGGGCTTCTATCAAGACACCTCTCCACTCATTTTGTATAGAATTTTATTCACAAGGTAGTATCACTCTTCAAGTTTTCATCTCGCTGCTGAGTATTACAAGTCTCACTTGGAAATCATGTGATAATGTCCCTTTTCAATCACTAACTCATAGCTAGCATCCAGACATGGTGTTGGCTAGTGAACAACTCCAAACTCAATTGGAGATTCAACATGTAGATACTCTGGCAACGTTACACACAGCTCAGAATCACCTAGACTGCAGTGAAAACTACTTAAATCCAAACAGAATTTTTAACATTTACGTAACTAATTTTTGAGACAGTTCTAAATGTTGCTGAGATAGATTTTAATGTGGAGAATCAAGTTTATTGGAAATATTTCTCACATTCATAATGTCGTGGGGACAAATTTTATTCAGTCATAATCAATTTCAATTATTCATGATGATAATTGTTCTTGACGTTCACTCAATTACAAAACATAAATTTGACGTCACTGTTGATACTCATAACCTAAAAAGTCTACATTCATCGTTCATTTTCACAGTGGATTCATATCATATGACAGCAATATTTATCAACTATTGACAAAAATTTAATTATCAGTATCATCATCGATTCGAACCAGGGCTAGTTCAATGTCAATATTCATTTCTTGAATATAAATGATCAAACTGTCCGCAATGCGGTTCGAAATTGAATGTTTTTTATTTTATATTGAATGAATTCATTGAAAAGGATGAAGAGGTCCTGCCCATTTCTCCATAATTTTGGAGATTTCAATGTGACAAAATTGTAGGTAGGATGCATATCAGCTCATTCGATGAAGAATCTTCATCTATTCATATGTGAACGATAGAGAAATAATTCAAGGAAGAAGTCTCACTTTAACTACTCATTCCAACAATGTGAAAATGAACGATCCAATATTCTACAGACAAACGCTAGTTAAAATGAGGACACGAGAAACCATGCAATCAACTACTGGTGCAACATTAATTCTCCAGTTTATATCTCATGGATATTCAGAAATCCTACAAAATTGCCACAGCTCACATGTTCAATTTGAATTCATGAATTTCACCAGGATATAATTAAAAAGTTTGAGTTCCATCAACGGCTGATCGCGATGAGCTCAAACAAGGTCCATTTCCTTCCCAACATCTGTATTTACAATTGCACTGACCACTGTAGAGGTATTTTTCCGGCAAATTACTGGTGAATGAGAAACAATCAGAAGCTCAAATGCAACGCTCAACCAAGCACAGACTAACGCCAAGACCTTGGTGTTTCACCCGACCAGTCTACTGGGAAACAGGTGCAATCTATCTCATCTTACTCTCGGGGTATTGAATTATTGAGTTGCCATTTCGCGTGAATAAATAGTTGCTACACAATTTTCACCCATCTTAACTATTGTTCGGACAAGTTTATGTGCACAAAGAGGAGTCGATAGTAAGAACAACTCCAAACATGCAGTTGAGTGAAAAACACCTTATGATCTCAAGCTATATCATGAACTGCTTGGGAATCTCTGCATTTCCATATCAATTTTTGGCATGAGATGATGATTTTGTTTTTCTCGAAAAATATAATGGAAATCAATAAGACCAGACATCTACACCAAGAATACACCAAAAACCCCAGAGTTGAGCATGAGGTCTAAAGTGTTTTAACTTTGTGTATTTTCCACGTTCACACCCTTTCTCAAAAAATTATTATCGTTCTCCCAGTTGAAAACTACACATTCAACATTGGAATATATTTCACTAGCATTAGGAACTTCTTTGTACTTCTGAACACTACTCACACAGAAGAACTCACTTCATCTTGTGAATTTACATAAATGTAAAAATAACACTTTCCACACACTATCTTTACATAGGTGAATGTAATTTCTTCTCTGTAAACTCAATTTTTCTAGCTTTGTTGGAATGAAACGGATCAGTGACACTACATTTCCACTCGTGTTTTTCTAGCATAAATTACCAACCAACAGGAAGAGATTATAAGTGACGTTCATGCAGCCTTGGGAAAGGTCATGAAATATAGAAATTTTGCAATATTATCTTCCAGTTGAAGAGGGAGACAATAATCGTATAGTCAATATTCAAATGAGATGAATTTTTAACGACTTTCAAGTATATCAATATTGACCCATCGATTGACTGTAACTACTCATCGTTAAGAGTAGAATCAGTACGGTAAGTAGATTGGGTACATAATCGGGCAGACGACACGTCCCTTATGTCAGGTCGACGCACGCCGTGTCATCGCTATAGATATATACGCTGTCGAATTATAGAACTGACAAGAGCATCAACATTTCCGCTACAACTGGTTTGAAATTTTTCAAAATTGCTGACTGAATTTTTTTTAAACTATTCTATTCATTAGCTGGACGAAGTTTGTCTATGAAATGGGATAATTTATGAAAAATCTAAGTTGCTGACTTTTTTTCTATCAAGTTTTTGTTCATACTTATTGGGTACTCCAATGAATTAGAGAAAACAAAGTTCATCAATGGTGATTTTGATTTTGTTGACTTCCCAAAAAATTCCGAGTGTTTTTATCAGGGACGTAAATTTTTCTTCAAGTTAGTTAATGTGTCAAGAATTGTATGTCCTGTTGTATTTTTCTTCTTTACCTAAGAATATATTCCAACTGTCTGTATAGAACTCGTCAGGAAGCCAAAGTAATACTTCTGGAAGTGACAAGTAGTTCGAACTTTGAATGTGTTTTTCTTGGAACATAGTGCTCGAAATCAGTGCCAGAAATATCTCAATGACTTTTATTTAGTATCTCAGGCATTCCTCAATTGATTTACTTTTTTCTATCGGTGACAGGGAAAAAAATGAGGGTCCCCACTTGAAAATCACAGAATAAACTTTAATTCAATACTGTATCAGTGTCACAGAAATTCGGTGATTTCCAATGAAAGGAAAAAATAAAATTGATTCAGCAATTCATTTGAAAAATGTGGGACAATTCAACGGTCTGTTGTTCTATCTTGAGGAGATCAATCATTTAGCAGAGACAATGTTACCAGTGAAGAGGTAGAACATTCGTCACATCAAGGATTTCCTCTGTGTTTCATGAAATTCGCAATCTTGCAAATTGTTTAATGAATCTCAGTAATTACAAAAGCACCCCATAAATCAAATGTTAATAAAGGATGTTTGTGACAAGTGGACTCGCCCATATCTAAGCCTGAGAGTCATTCCAAACAAACATTTTTTTCCTTAAAAACATCCACCATTCTCACATTATATGAAAAGGTGAAATAGCAATTCGAGCCGCATAGAAATTCACTGACTCGTATTCAGGTTACAAAGAGTTACGACCCGTAACTCACATTTTCAGTATAACCAGAAGATTAAACGGGGCGAGCGAAAATGTGCTCAATCAACACCTTAACCGTTCATTAGGGACTTTACCTACTCACAAGAGTGTATAGCTTCACGCTTACATGCGTCGTGCAATTTTTTATGTTTAATCCGGACAAGCACACACCCAACCACACAGAGAGAACAGTGAAAGGGAAAAAAAAGGACCCACACATACTTGTGCATACAATTTAATCCAAACTTAAATGAAAATATGAACTTAAAGAAGTTTTTACTGCACCTTTTTCTCCACAAGGGATTATTAAAGTGTCAAGCTCAATATCGAGTACATACAAAACTTTTCACATCAAAAATAACTATCTTGATGCATGAACAAACTGACATCATAACGATGCATATCATGACTATAACAAGAAAATCAACCTGATACCATAAATCGATTCTTAGTGATGATGTGATCACGCACGATTTTCTCTTTGCCACATCTTACAGTTAGTTAAATGAAGAGAGTAATTACATTCACATTTTGAAAAATGATAAGTTGGTTCATCCAGTAAATAGGACAAACTGAAAATTCATGGACACGTGACATTGAGACAATGGAAGTTGGTTAGCCTATTGTCATTACATACCACATCAGTCATGCTAACAAATAGCACTTGGCACCCAATATCCAATATACTGTTGCTGTCGTTCAAAAGACATGGACTTTGGCGACAACTATTGCGTATGTCCGAATACCTTTGCCACCAATACAGGACACTTTGAATTTCAATTCGATGGGACTGAGAAATGTCTCTGCAAGTGTATACACGAGCAACGTCTACAAAAGAAAAATTCATAACAGTTTTCAGGTTAGAATCATTTGCTAATACCATTTTGTATCGTTGGATTTATTGGGGAATATTTCACTTGATATTTTGCGGGTATTCTGTATCTAAAAGTGCTTTGAGTGGTTTGTGTTTCATGAAATTCATTCGCGATTCAACATTCGTTCACTTAGTGCACATGAACTGTGGTCTTGTTTAAGTGAAATTCTTATTAAGCATCGGTGGTAATTATGGAGGAATAACTAGAGAATTTACGATTTTTAATGAATCATTGACCTCGATTCATTTCTTGTTGAAATCATGTTAGAACCGAATTCGGATATAGATTTGATATTGCTGTACAACCAATCTATTTGGGTCAAGGAACTTAACCAGAATTTACTGGGTATTAATCAATGTTTCGATCATCATCTGCGTAATAATATTCACGTAAACTCATGAACAATATCATTGGGTGATTATTTATTGAATGGTTAGATGGAAAATTGATAGCGAAAAAGGTCATAGGTTTGAAAAGTTTTGAGATTGGAAAAATAAATGCAAATGTCAATGAAGGATCAAAGAATAATTTGGAGTGGAAGTAACAGGGCATAGCGTAACAACTCGTGTTGAAATTAGTTAGGATGATAGTGGTGAGTTTATTAAGAATTCCTGTGGGTGAATATTCGAAAAACAGTTGGCTGTACTTTGATTACATTTGATAATTTGCCAGACGATTTCTTCTTTTTTATCCTTTTTGAGATAAAGTGAACGCTGTAGTGCAGTAAAAAATACCTGAATAAAGTATCACCTGCACAGAGAGAAACTCATCATGAGAACTGCAATCAAAACCTGATAAAATGGTTCAAAGATTATTGTTTTTCACAAACACCAACGGATGATTCTTCTCCACTTGATGTGGGGATTCCAACTATTCCATTATTTGAAACTTTTGTTCAAGTACAAAAAAAAATCTATCACGTGGAATTGAAATTGAAGAATATTTATCAGAACACTCAAAACTTTTTTCCAATAATTAGTTGAAAGCTCAACATCATCATTCATTACCCTTGGGTGATGGAAGCTGTGGGGAGTCTGTGAAGTATAAGCTCCATGATGTTCGCACAAAAACATCAGAATAACAAAAGAGCAACGGTGCCAGCAGCAGGGTCAATGTTTGGCACTTTATCTTCATTGAAAATCAGCCTTGTCAATATTATCAATTTTCAGATGAAAAAATGTGTCAGATGTCCAATTCCACTCTGGTGAATCTATAAAGTTTGGTTACAGATTCAAAATTCCATAAATAATTATCGGTATACTCTAATTGAAACAAAATAACATTTTGACATTTTATGTATCGTTACATAAACAATCATGGGACAGGGAAAAATCACCAATTACTCTTCACTCAATCATCTGCAATAATTCAAATTAACAACATGAACACCTTGAATAGTTTGTGAATCAATAATGCCAATCGTTCACTTCATGCTTCCCAATTTGTTTTATGAATTCATTACATGATCACCAAATACTGATAGATTTCTATCATGGAATCCCATTGACCGTATAATTGGAAAATTGTTGTCTATCCTCGTGGATTTACAGCTCAGAGTAGTGACGTTACAGCTCCATTGAGACACGATGTGCGACATAAAATACAGTTCTACGTTCCTATCTGGAAGAATATCTCTCTACCATTCCAACAGTGTAATTGAATTATTTATGAATATTCCATGGATTTCATACGAATTTATCCTCGAACAACTTTCAACACGGATCGGTGAATTTATCTTCACTGCATCGTATTGAATCGACTTCATTGAACGAACTCGTGAGAATTGGACCAATGATTAATAACCACTGGTGTAACTGAACGGCTGACTTAATTCACTTAGCAAGAGTGCAACTAACTTGAACTATTCTCCATACAAGTTCCAATTCTGGTGAATCGGACATTTGTTCTAGTATATCAACAACTGTCAATAAATTCTATCTACCTTCTGTGAGCAATCCTTCACATTTGATTCATCAACCAAATTGAAACGTCCTTCGATGCATAGAATGGGTTGATATAAATGAAAAGAGTGAAAACCAATTTTTAGAGCACACTCATGGATATTCAAAAATATTTTATAAAAATCAATCAACCTATACCTTAACATCCAATCATATTCCTGCCTATTTTCATCTTTTGTAGTGAATTAAACAAACCTTGTTGGGAACAACAAGACTCTTACGACAACAAATGTACCTGTCAGTGTTATTTCCTGCCGGATGCACTCTGCATGTGAAACAACTAATCTTTCATGATTATGCATATATAAAGCTGTCTATTGAGCACATCTGAGTCCACCACAATACATATTCAACGAAAATGAATATTGGTATATTTAATACATAAATGTACAACCACTTGACTGGGGGTTTCATGTGACACCTTTCTCAAACAAAAAAATATAATAGTGAACCACAGATTACTGTTAAATTATCCCGATGGGTATTCCATGTCACAAATTATGGCTGAATGATATTGTACACAGAATAATTTTCATTCATATATGAGCGCCAGCCTCTATTAATAACCACACCTTGGCATTCATTTCTGCGTGATCTGTCGGTCATCAGGTTCATTGTGGTACTCATTTCATAATGGAGATTGACAATCACAGAAAAACCACATTTGATCAACATCTATCAATGTCACACTCAGCATGTCTAGTTTTTTTCTCTTCTTTTCTTTACACTGGTTCGTAATTCCTCAAGTATTCTTCACTATCGATCAATATTCGTCACGATTTGGCTGTATCGATTCAACAGTAATTTTTTAACATTCAATTTCGCAATGTCTGTCAAACAGGATTGAAATGATATAAATTGGGATTCGTTCAACACCAATTATGGTAGTTAAATTTCAATTTGGAGAATGCAGATATGCCTAAGTTATTTTCAGCTACGAATCTCATCGTCTGTCTGTGTCTGCATCTCACTGGATGTGTTGGGCCAGTGAGCTAGATGCCACCCCTATTTTCCATCGTTGCAATCTGCATAGAGATTGAACTCTGGTGCGCAAGAGAGAGGCCCAACAGCCAACTATGTGCCAGAACCATTATTGTATTATCGATCCAGCACGTGTCGGAATATTCCCTCTTCTCTCTGTTTAACGATCGAATCTCAATATATATATGTGACTATATATACCTGCTCTTTCTCATCCTCATCTTGTCTGTCGGCTCGTCCACATTTCTCCCTTACTCTGTGATTTTCGATAGTTTCATGTTCACCCCTTTCAGTCGTCCAACTCTCACTGAAAGACCTACGCCCATGTATATCTTCATCATTCTTCTTTTATATACTTTGGCATTTCATCGATTCCCATTCACAATGAAAAGCATTCTCACACCAGTTACATTTGCGAGGTAACAATGTGATTGAAGATGTGATGTGAAAGTTCATCGACTGTTTACAGAAGAAAATCTGATATATCTGAATCCAATCAGTCAATTGGACTAATCAACTTATTATGATGTGAAATGTGGAGAATTGAAGTGTTGAGTGATGGTGAAAGAAGTTGATTGAATAAAATTATACCGATATCATACTGTTCATTATCATCACAACCGGGTGATTGGTATAGGGGAAAAGGTTACGAGTTATTGCTTCGGTGTATGAGAATTGCTCTCACTCAGAAGTATCGTAGAGAGCGATGAGATTGAAACTGCAGATGATAGCTAATCCCTTTTTGCTATCATTCCAGATGATGAAACGTTGGGAGACAAAAAATTTGACATTTGATATTAAAGTGATAATTGATGATGACCTTCTACATGATCATTATTTCTTCGATTATTTTTCAGTATTTGATCTTCCAATGTATTCATATGACTCTTCAATTCCATTGTTCTATAAAATCATGCATTCTTGAATTACCATTTCCTATCAGCAGTGAATAATGTTCAATCCATTTGAATTTATGTCTGTGTAACCTGTCCAAATGACAATTGAGGATTTATCAATTTCGTACTTGTACGATTCATTGAATGACATTTGAAATCTATTGGAAAGGAGAATTTATACATTTAATTTCCATCTTAAATGTTGTGGTTAAACTTTTGGACTCGAAGTAGTTGATATTATATTTTTATTGAGGAAATGATTGAGATGGTAAATATAATTTTGAAAATGTTTCAATGCTGCAACACATCGAATGAACCAACATGACCCAGATTGGTTTTTTGAGGGTTAACAGTGAAGAAATAAGTAAATACTTGATAAATCCCTGACGTTGAAGATTGTTGACGAGTAGTAAACCCGCCCAACACTTTTCAACATGTTAGCAAACTGAATTGAATCAGAACTATTTTTAGTGTAATTGCCAAATGGCTCCAGTGATAATATTGAAATCCCAATTCTTTATTCCATACTTCTTTACGTGAATTGTTTCATCATCTCGATGATTCATCTTGTAAGTCACTAATCAATCCATAATGATACAGATTTGTTAATATGGCAATTCGTTTTCTTTCACGAATTATCAATAAGGAGAAATGTACTTTCCCTCACTGACAACTTGATAAGTGGTGAATTGAAAAATGTCAGTTGAACTGTCATGGTAGAATACCACCAAGTTAAACTGACACGAAAAACTTTTTCAAAAGAGTAAACTCAATTGAGAATTTTGTTCAGTTAATTGAATTTCTAAGTGAATAATTTCTGTGCAAATCAACCATCAAGAATTATTGCAAAGACGTTTTTCGTAATACTCACTGTCAGATACTTTTTGCATCAAACTTCGATTCTTCATATTTGTATGAGGATGGAGATTCTCCCCGTTATTGTCCATCATGAAAATATGAACATTTGTTTGGATATTTCCAATATGAACCGCAGAAACTTCGGAATGAATTGATTGTAATGGCAGTCCACACGATAAAAGTCAATATCAGTAAAACAACCAATCCCTATATTTCATACAGCTGCTACTTCCAACCTGAAAGAAAAATAGAAATGTTTTTCCAATGTTTTTTCATATTAATATCGAATATGATGGAAAGTACCAGATGAATCCAGTACGTCGCCAATCTCTCCCTTTGAAGCTTTCATCAAAGCTCGATCATTCAGCAGAAAATATCCAACAACACAGTTTAATCCACTTCGTGTGAATTTATTCCTATCCCTGCCATGTGTTTTGCTATAAATTAAGGACACAATATAAATGGTAATGCAGTTTTAATGGAATTTCGAATTATTTATCGAATATTGAACGATATCAAAGTGATTCTCAACACAGCAGCGTTACTTCCACATACTTACCGCATAATATCAAACTGCCGTTACATCATAGTCTACCAAAGCGATAGTGTTAAGATGTAAAATATTCAAAAGCAGAAAATGTTCTACCTGAAAATGTTATCACACACTTCCTTACCCACGAACATTCAATTTAAACGAATGAAAATTCCCAGCATCGATCATTAAATCCTGTCAGCGACATAAAATTTATTTGGTTGAACATCACCAACAGACGTTTAATGGCGATAGATATAATTCATGAAGAAATAATTCAATGTTAAATGAAATTCGTTCAATATGAAATCCACAATGTGATATAACACGAGGAATTCTCCACAAGTGAATATTCAAACGAACTATTGATTAGACATTATCAAGAAATCATTGTCTTAGTTACTGTTAGCATCTTCAATTTACCCCAATGAATCCTCGTTTTCAGCATGGATTATCCCAAATAGCAGATCCAATTCCAACTCTGGGGGATTCCAATAGTGCCATTATAAATTTTCTGGATGATACATGTCAAATATCAAATGCAGATGATTAATCATCCACTCTGACGGAGCCACATGAAATTATTATAGACGCATATTCGAGTAGCGCAGTCCAATACTATATCACTGCACAAGTGGTTGCAACAGACGTCTGCATACTGTTACTAGTCCAATCCAAATGGTTATCATATTGATTCCTTCATTGTAGAGCTAAAGAAAATGAATAGCGATAATAAACCAACAATATTTCAAGTATTGAGTTTAAATTATTCATAAACAGTTATATGAATCGAGAAACGCAAGCATTACAGAAACATATTGTATCAATTTTATTTGAATTCCGCGCTAGGCTGATACAATAAATGTGAATTATCAGGGCGAAATAATCGGATCCATGTTGATAATAATTTTCAATTAGCAAATTGCAACGGAACAAATGATCATTTGCATTGAATGATTGTATGAGAATGCACAGAAAATTTCACAATTTCATTCGACGGTGGATCGAAGCCCGAAGCATTGGATTGGTGGAATGATTCCATTAACTTGTGGTTAGATTCGTTTAATATTATTCAAGATCCTAGAAAAAAAGGTTCCGTGCCATCCATTTCATCATTCTGTTCCGATTTGCATCACTGTTAAGGCTGCCCAATGAGCAATGACTTGTGAATATCTTTAAATTTGTGAATGTAGTGTCACTCGAATGTTATTAATGTCCAAAAAGTTCTGTATTACCAAGTTGACCTGTGTTGGACAAAATCAATATTGCTCTACGCCCGATGCAAATTTAGTTATAGTTATTGAATCTCAGTTGAGCAAACTTAACATCAACAGATGTTGGTGGAAGTCAATTGTTATGCAACATCTCATTACTTTGACGTTCATTTGTTGTTAATTTTCCATCAACTCTTAGCTATGAACGCCACGAATGGACGTGTAGATGTAACATTGGAACGATATTTTTCATGTTCCGAAATGCAGTTGATATTGATGAATCAAAATAAACGACCAAACATAACATAACGAACGATCTCATGTTCCCCCTCATGTCAATACATCACAAGAGTTGAAAAGTTACAATCCAGGATAATTTCCCAACGACGCCCTTCGAATTCACGAACAATCCGAGAACATTAAACTTGTCAAAAGTGGATAAAGTCAGATTTCAAACGAAACCAATGATATAATCCGAATTTATCTATACTTGGCATGTGTCCAATTTCTCATTGCGTTTTTTTCCACTATTAGTAGAACCCCTATAATTCATGAAAGTTATTCCCCGATAAAGGATTATAAATGGAACGATTTTTCGGAAAGTATCATCATGATGACCATAATTTTCTGCTTTTATGTGTTTACACACAGGAGCATGAGGGCGACTGATTTCCAGTCAAAGAAAGGGCAACTGAAAAAGACCAAGTGATATATGTAGTGAAAGTGAGAGAGCAGGAGGATTAGTAACATTTTCTATCCATCTATATCTATTTATCTATTTATCTACCCATCTGTCTATACTATTGGTTGGCGCATTGGGGTGGACTTTACGCGGCTTACCGCCCATTTTCCAGTCGATCGGGCGAAAATTGCCGGCAGCTCTTCGATATAACATATATATCTATCGATATTCACCTACGGTTTACGCGCACTATCTCTGTGTAGTTTCTTTCACATCGTTAAGGGGTCAAATATTTTTGGACATCTTTTCAAAATATGCAATTTCTTTACCTTTCAACATGTTTTACACTCATTTGCTCCTTGAAACAATCAATAATGGAGACAACCATGAAAAGAGTCACAATTGCCAATTAATTTATGATATTGACATGAAAAGGATGAACGCAACGAATAAAAGTCGGTCCGTCATAATGAATCATCAATTCGAATAAATCTGAAACAAGTTCAATTAAATTGGTGAATTTGAACAGAAAATTCCGGTGGAACACGACTAGGTCCACTCGGTGGACACGTATGAATGATTTCTAGTTCATGAAAGACCAATCCAATTGTTGATAAACATTTGTTGGGTACCTGGGTGGTTGATTCAGCTGTATTTGAGGTAATTTTCCATTAATCCACTGAAATAACAGCCACAGCCTGGAGATCCCAATCGTCTTCCTTCTCGTTTGACGTGTTTAAGCCATTAATCGATAATTTATTTACGTATTCACGTACTCGTAATGGAAAGATGTTGCTTGGTGATTACTATTCGGGCTAAATTTTTAAGGAAAAAAAAACGCTGAGTGAAAAGGCAAGGGAGCTTCACCAGTCAGGTTTCTCCATAGTGAAACGCTTAACAAATCTGCGGATTTCACAAATAAGCATTTTCTCCACGATGTGAAGGTTTTCTTGGAAGCTTTAGAAATACACATGAGAGGCGCAAAATCTGTATTACCTATCTACCATTGCTAGAGAAAAGTCTTGTTCTATGGAGGTTTTGCAACCCACACTCACATCTCAAGGGAAGATGCCCATTTGATTGATTGAAGAGATGCTTCTCATTCACTGATTATTCCACCAAATAATAATCGATTGTATATCAGACACGAATATCTCTGATAATGCGGAATGGAACCATTGATAAAATTGTAGAAATCACCTAATTTTCAAGAGTTCAATTTTTATGGATGTACAAAGAGCTCGATGATTCTGATCAAAAAATCCTTTATTGATATTGACGCTTCACTCTTTTGAATTCACGACGCGGCGTAGTCTGAATAGCAGCAGTGACCAGTTTGCAGCGACCTTTCCATACACGACTACTAAGTGTGGTCATGCCAGTAGAGTCTGTTTCCAATCTCACACTAGCCACCAAAATTGTCAGAATGCACTGACATTCATTCGGATCCTTTTCCAATGTTATCAATAATTGCTTTCGTAATGAAAATCCCATGTTCCATTTTTCCTATTATAATCATCCAATTTCTCCTTATCCACAGCTATGAATGCCCAATCAAATGGAAGTATGACATCCATCGTAGCGTCGTGGAATTGATGCTGAATCCCTGGATGTACGTTATAGTAGATGGGCCAAAGGTCAAATGCAATTATGAACAGTGATTAATTACCACTGATTGAGTATCCATTACTGGTATGCCCATTGGCGGCAATGACACATTCGACTTGTTCGATTTGGCACTCTAGGGAACGTTTGGATCTCATTCTAACTGGCCGCAAGCCTCAATTCCAGTTCCCACAGCGACTATGTATGCATCCATGGACACATCTAATAGTATGTCTAGGTGGACATTGTTGTGTATTTTACAAATGAAGGTTTGGTAACTGATGCTTCATTGTGGTTGAATAATGACATGACTAACAATTATCAACTCCATCAGCCGTTTATGTTAATTGAAAATAAGATTACGTCCTTCAAATCATCAATTTATTTTATGGTGAATGAATTTTATTTTCATCGACTACAATGAGCAATACAATGGGATACGTTAGTCCATGAATCTTCACGATCCTACTTAATGTTTTAGAGAACAAGGCATCCGAAGAAATAAATTTGTTAAAATCCTCTCGTAATTCCTACGTGCTTGTCGAGTTCTAATTACATCTTGCTTATTCCGATTGATGTGAACTGTGATTTATTCGATTACAATTATAGAAATGTGCCAGCATGAAATGGAAATTCATTGCAACACGACATGAATTACAGGGTTGAGATGTCAAAACGACTGAACATAACCTATAACTATTTTGAATGTTGAACTCTTCATTCACGAGCATGCACCGACATAAATGTGCATAAATAGTGTTATGCAGTGGCATATTCACCCGCCCATTAAATCAATATAAGTACAGAGATATAGATAAATGGTCGTGAAAATGGGCGCGATAAATTAATTTCTCTCCCCTGCTTCACCTCCTTTATTCCCGCCATTAGATTCACACAGCCCCGTCTACGTTACTTTTACGAAGTGGCAAAACTTTTAATGGTTCATCTTCTCTCGCGTCATCTGGTTGACGTTGCTTTTTTGTTACTTTGTTCTTTCTTTGTGTTTCTTTTTTGAGTTTGTGATCAACGTGCCAGTTTTCATAAACATTCGTATCATGCTTGACTGTTGTATTCTCATTTTGGTTGCGTCTTACAAATAATTCGCTGGTCAAAAATTCGAGACTCTTGTGCAGAAAAAAAGCTCAATGGTTGTTGATTGTTTCCTACTCATTTAATAACCAATAGATCATGCTCTCGAATAAACTTCCTCAACACGACATAATCAGAAGACATTTTCATACGTGAATGTTGATTATGATAACGAGATTTTTGACAAATGTAATTTTCATTTGTGTCAAATTATATAACTGAAAATATGAACAGTGTGAACTCAACAAATGTTCATTCCAACAATTTCCTCCTCACGAAATTTCACTAATTCAATTTCACATTTGTGCAGTGTCTCATGCAAGAAATTAAATAGTCATTTGAACATATATCAAACATCATTCTATATTTCGTGTTTTCATAGTTTAAACTTGGATATTCATATTGTGGTTCTCCTCGGCTTCTCGGTATTTATTCCGTCCACAATCTCTTGCAACTATCCGACCAATGTAAATACATAATTGTTTAAGTGAGCTCTCCAAGTGGTTGGATCCAAATGTTGGGAGATTTGAGTTTGTAACGACATCCACCTGCTCATAACGTAACTGTACTGACCAATTGGTATCTTCTAATTACATAAAGAACAAGTCGTTCATTCCAGCAGATGATGACAGGTATTGTCAATAGCTTCCATCACAATTCCGCTCTGGATCTGAAAGCTGATCGACAAATAGGATCAGCGAGTAATTTTCCAACCCGTACTAAAGCTCGATGCTCATCTGAAAACATGTGAAGGAAATGGACGACCCCCAGCAGATGGATATCATCTTGCAATCCACAAGATTATTCGCAATTTCATTCCACAAAAAGATCAACTCGTCTGCATTTGAATACTTCAGTAATTCTGCTACTTTCACTCTGTTATAAAGCGATTTATCATCCATCTAATTATCGTAAACTTCCATGATTCACTTTTGGGGTCGTCACATTTAACATGAATTATGAATTGGGCTCCCACAGTGGCGTCAGTTTCACACCGCTTCACCATGAATATGAAACTCATCATAATGGCATTGTGCGGGGAGTAACCTCAAAAGTTGGAATGTTCCAAAAACAAAAGTACAAACTGTATTGTGTATTAAACTGGAAGATAAATACTGTCATATAATATTAACCTGAAATGTATACGAATATTCACAATGTTTTGCTCAATATGTGCTTCCAAATACTTTTTGCCACAATTCCAACTACGGAAATCGAAACTCATACAAAAAAAATTAAACATGGATTGTGATAAGTGAAATTATTCAGTAGAGTTACATTCGTCTTCATACAAGAAACCTCAATCGTACACTCATAATTCCTCTATCCACATTTTGCAATTTTGGGATTAATTTATACCCAGAACCTGGTCTTTGTTACAATAAATGTTGATGTTTCCATTAGCTCATGATACCGAGCCGCTGACTCCCGGCTCGAAGGTTTATTGAGAGAATGAAAAGGGATATGATAATTCTAGCCAACTGCTGATGTTTGGATGGGAGTTATTTCATGCGCTATTAAATGTATTCCAATTTCACAACAGGAAAGATAGGACAATCTTTGTTGTTTCCCAACGAAACTGGATTTCGACAATTGCGAATATTCCCGTGGTCCAATTAAGTAATACAATTATGGTCTGGAATATAATCACGATACAGATCTGAACCAGATGACATGCGGTGTGCTTTGTTAATCTATCGCTCACTGAAAAATCCAAACAAATGTGGGTGTTCACTTTGATAATACTTAAAATAAACACCAATTTTGTGACAATATTGAAAAAATCAATGGTGACATGATGTATCGACTTTTCTATGTTCATTAATGTGAATATGTTCGTCGAAGGAATGGAAGCTTTCAAGTCAGTTTCGTGCAGTGAATTTCAGGAGAATTTCTCGACAATTTATTGAATTGTATTTCTACACATTCAGAATATATCAACAGAAATCAAGTTCTGAAATCCGTTAACATACGTGAAATTATTTCGCATTGTACAAGCGAAGCACCAACACTCGTGAAACCTACTACACCAGCTCAGAATCCGCCTTACTAATAATTAGTTGTATGTGTATGTATGCACACAACCTATAAGGTCGTACCAGTACAATATTTTTATTTTTCCACCAACATAAGAGATTAAACACTCGTTTCGTTTTCAGTCCTCTCTATGTTTTTACTTCATTTTTTGCTTATTTTCTTTTTTTCATCCATTCCTCTCATACCTTGTGCAGCCCCTCGACGTCACGTTTTTCATATTTCACATTTTCTCCCTGCCCATTTCTCACGTGTCGTGGTTGATTTGGCCAGTACGTGGCGGCGCTGCGAATATTTTTTTTCCCTGTTTTTCGGTGTTATGTTTTTTTGCTAAGTTCCTTTCTTTTGGTTTGCTTCTATTTCGTTGGCATGCCCTGAGGACGTAACGCTACGACTACGCTGCTGCAATATGAGTCCAAGTAGTAGAAGGCAAACGATACGAGACGTAGATATGACAACAAAAAATGTATTGGTGTTACATGAGAAAAAAAAGAGAGAAAAAACAAAATTAAAGGGGAGGTATGGTAAGGTAAGGATGACTTAACCTATAAGTGTCATTTTAGCACTCTCATTGTGCCGAGCAGAAAAGCATCGAAACAGAAAACAGGAATTGAGTAACACACATACTCATACAAGAATATAGGGAAATGGAGGGTTCACAGTAACGTAATATGCTTTTCTATAAACATATCCTCTCTGCATTGTGTACCATCTGCAATGCTATTGTCCTATTCTGCTATACAGTTTCTCGTTTCTCTGCATATCACTCCCATTACATAGGTGAATTCTCATGCACAATTTCCTCACAGCGTTCGTGTTCACACTTGTTCATTGCTTTCTCTATTCTTTTATTCAAGTTCCCTCTTATTTCGCACATCGACGAAACATCGCTTTGGGTCATTTGACGATTGATCCAAGATATGAAACAATGAACTTTATTTTCAATGTTCGCTGCTATGTTCAATTCACAAGAATCATAATTCGAAACCATTTTTGATCTCGGAATACTGCGAACTCCTGAACTATTCACACTCTGTGATAACAAAAGATGAACCTGGTAGAGTTCGAGTGGAACTGCAAAACGTCTTATGATATTCGAACGTGTCATATACGACAGCTGCAACAGATATCAAAACGCATCATAAGATTATTTGCTAAAACAGAAAAACATCTGTGACGGATAGACTGTTGACTGCATGGATATTCAATTTAGGTTGATTGAATCGCCATTCATCCAGTTCACAATAATGTGAAAACTTAGCTTCATGATATTCATAATGAATTGATTGTTATTTTCATATCGCGTTGAATTTTTCATTAAGTGAGGAAGCCATGCGCGTGACACATCAATGACCACGTCATATACTTCATCCAATTCAAAAAGCTGTTAATGATTGACAGATGTATTTTTGATGTAGAAATATATTTCTGTGATCTGAACTATTCGCGTGACGTATAATGAGAAGCGATTAAATACAGGAATTTATACGACAAAATTTATTCCAGGAGGAACAACCGAAAAATTTTACTCCATCGTGAAGTGTCTCTATAACGAAAAGGTTCATCTACTCAGAGTTACAATCGATTCATTTCATGAGACTACAGACTCTTTTTTATTTCTGGCTAATCTGAGATTCATACGACTGTGATGAGATCCAGCGTTCAGCATTTTGCAACATATGAAAATACTTCCATAATGCTGTCAAAAATAATAATGAACGAAAGCAAAATCAACATTTCTTGTGGTAGGAGTTGACTAATTAACCGCGCTTGGCTTCAATCCAAAGCTTCCCTTTACGTAAGCAGCATGAAGAAATTCTATTCAATCTTCCTTTGATGCTCATGAAACTCTAGTTTTTCTTATCACAAATAACAATCATCAACTTCAGCTATGTGATCATCAGCATTGGAAGTTCCATCGTAGTTCTTATGAAAGACATAAGATCATCAATACCCTGACAATTGTCATGCTATTCCTCAAGATCAGCCAACTGTTTATACAGAACATTTTACTCCATTGATACAAAACCAGGTATTTGTGCAACACAATCCAACACAATGTCTCTATCAAGTGTTAAATTTACGAGTTCATTACAATCGATGATAAAAAGTTTTATTGCCCATAACTTGGTTGTTCATAGGACGTAATAAACTATTGGTTTGATAATAAATATTTCCTAGGGTTACAAAATAGTACCATCGAGGTCGTTGATTATGAAAGCAGCATCACATTAATCTTTATATTCACCCCCTCTTGTGGCTTTTCTCATTCACCATCAATCTCACCAAATTGTTGTTTTCCAGTGTATCATTTTATTAACCAATTAATTATTGTCGATTGATTTATCGTTAAAAGGCTGCTTATTGCGTATTTGTTCAATAACTATTTGGAATTTATTCGATAACTTCAATTTATAGGAGAACTGTGAAATATACAACTCTGCATTCTCCAATTTTCTCTGGTTCACGTACACGATTTATCACCATTCATAATAAGAAAGAAGAATAAAAGAAGAATCAAACAAATGCATGTTTGATGAAATATTTCTATGCAACTTCCAACGATACTAAATATTAAATGCATATTACCTGTACATATGAGATTTTAGTATATCTTTAAATCGGTTGGCAACCATTCGCTTGTTCCTGCTGCGACATGCGAAATATTACCCACTACTTCTATTATAAATGCTGTAACTCCCTCTGCAACTCCATATAACTACACAAACAAACATCATTCATGAGCATATACGCTTTCATGGAAATGTGGTAGAATTTTCATGCACATTTAAACCATGAAATATATTGTGTTTGTATAGGGCAAAGAGATGAAAGATGTGTGTACACAATTGCAACGCATATTCCCTATTTAAAGTATACGCCTCAAAGGTATGGAGATATGTATGGAGATGAAGTGTGTGCGCAAAGATAATTTTTCTCTAACTTTTAGATGAGCAGATGTTATTCTAAGAATAACATTTAATTGTCGCGAAAATTACATGAATTATGGTGAAAGTTTTTTGCGGCATTAACCACTTAGTTTCATGACTAAGTTCTGTATTCGAGCAATACAAATAGATTTAACACGGACATGAATTTTGTATTTTTGAAAACAGATACCAATCAGATTAAATCAGTCTTCCATCCCATGGGTTTTCTCATTTGATCGTGTTATTTCTTCTATGAAATTCAATCAGTTTATATCTGAAAACACACATTACGGCTTTATATTGGAAGTAATACAAAGTGTATCCGTGCAAGTGCATAAATTTTTCTCCATTATCACGATGTATCGTTTCATGTTGGTACAGATGGAAGTTTTCTGTAATAAATGAACCACAAATTTTAGTTTTTTGCAAACAATATCTAGATAAAAATAAATTTCGATAGGTTTTTGATTCCCCAACGAAAGTTTTCAAGGACTCATTGTGCCTGAATCAGACGTCTCAACTTCTAAACAGTCAATGCTGCTCTGCGGTTAGAGAATCGCATTTGAATGCACAAAGTAGAGACAACAGAGCTACAAGTTAGCAATGAGCCAACATTACTTTTAAAGACCTCTTGCGTTAGTGGTTGCTATATCAGGGATGATCTCCGGCCGCGAAACCGCACGAGATTCCCAATATGTGCGATTAAGAACGAAATGGTGCTTATTCCTCGACTATAAACATGGAGCAAGCTAACGAGAGAATTCAACTTGCAAACTGGTAAGCCGACATTTTTGCGAAATGTTCAAAAGAAACTGTGGAATCTTGGTGGTTTGGCTACCTCATCTGGTAGTATATTCGGTGTATGTGGAAAAATCCGATGTAAAAGTTTTTGTTGGGTTATGTGACCTACGGAAAATTTTTCTGTTGAACACAACATGATCTATCTCTAATTGAATTGAAAGCAGTTGACATATTAGCAACAACAGAACAATCAGACATCCGACGAAAAACATTCAATTGATCATTGCTTGGCTAATTGACACATAACCAACAATCTCTGATTGAATCTCATAGATTTCTTCCTCGATATTGAACAATTAATCGAAGAAAAGGTGCCAAATATCAATACAGCAATCCCATTCGTCATTTCCGAATAGTTTTTGTTCCCATCGTGAGTGAAAAATTATGATAGAACCATATGGCAAACACAATGTGTTCATATAATTGAATAAGGTTATGTACGAGTGTTTCCAAGCATCGAATCTGGTGTCAATGTTTCACACATTTATATCTATATTTCATGCATGTATTTGGTATATGGAATATATATGTACGAAAGTTCCTTCCGTTTGAACGACATACGTTTGCCGTCGGAGAGAAATCAATATCCCACTGCGAGTGGTTGTGTCGTGATTTGCAAGTTTCCTCGTCCAAACTGAATTTATCTGAAATAAGCCTGATTCTCATGTGATATCACATCTCATATGTTGTCACATCTAATCTAATGTAACAAAATATAATCTTGCATATGGAACACATCAATGTCATCCTATTCAGGTACATATCAATATTGATGTACATATGAAGACTGAAATTGAATTAACATCACAGATGATAGAACTGAAAATAGCCTGACAATATTAATAATTGTTTGCAAGTTAGTCTTCTGTTATTATTGTCTTCACGTTTTTTGTTGGCTATTTAATCTAACGTTACATATGCTTGTTCTCATGGAAAGAGGATTAATGTACGCGGCTTTCATTCATAACGCTCTTATCATGATATTTCAGAGTCAACCAACTGAAATTAAAAATGAGTGTGCAGTAATGATAATAATTTTAATAATGGTAGCAGTAATAATAATTATAATAAATATTTGTTGCTTATTATCTCCCAAACTACTCATTCCCATATTTCTTCTCTATTGGAGTTTTCCCTGTTTTTTGTTTTCAGTATAATTTTTTTCTGGCCATTTCACATTTTTTGTCGTATTTTTATTTTTGTACTTTTCTTGCATAGTATACTACTCATATTTTCCTCTGATGAGAACATTTTTTCTCCGTTTCATTTCAATTAATCTACATGGAGTGGTGGTATTCAATTCTTCCATGAAAGGACTGGATTTCCCCTTTTTTACTTAATCAAGATATGAGTTATAAATCAATTTCAATTGAGTTTTATTGTAAACAATGTTGTGTATTGCGATTCCATAGCTGTGTATTCTTCATGGCTGACTTGTAGAATTCACCATGAATCTTTAAATGATTTTGTGAATTCAATATTTAGATTGAAATTAAATTTGGTGTCGGACATATTTTGTACAGTTATGAAGTGTTAGTAATTGTGTTATATTGAATGTGCAATTTCTGTAATGAACTTTGCAAACTTGAGGAGTGTATAAACGAACACATTTATGTTTGACTTGGGCATAACAATGGGGAACAAATATACAATGTCGAAAACTTTTTGTTATATACTTAACGATTGTTTAATTCGAAAAATTCACTCGCACGAAATCTTATTGACATTCATGGACTTGGATTTCTTGTTATAATTGTTACAAGATAAATTCAATGCTGTGATAAATGAATTGTGTGAGCATCATCTTCAGATGGTTTCAAGTTTCTCTTCAACAATGGACTCGGCAATTTCGAGAAGACAAACAAAAATTATTATTTTTTGGGACAAATTATTTTCCAGCTTAATTTTATCTCTCGGGACCTATGGCTGATAAAACTTAATTTCATCATTCATTTAAGAACAAAATTACTCCCAATGTTCACTTGCTATTTACTTTCAATCTTTATTTTATCGTTTGTGTATATTTTTCTGCAGAGTGCAGGAATATTTAACCCTTCGAACAACAAAGAGCCACTACACATTGACACTACGATTAATAATTTCAAATCCCCATTTCCAACAAGACCATAACTGTTTGCACGGAACATTCGAGTTACGAAAGTACGAAAATGTAGGTAGTAACTGATCTTGAAGAGGGACAAAACCACTCTCACAGCGGTTACGTTCAATCCTGTACGAGAATAATCCCAATGGAATTTTCCATATTGGGTTGCGGACATCGCCATTTCCACTAGCATAGTTTCAGACACTGATGAGAAAAAACATTATTCGTAAAGGCACTCTGGTCTCTCATTATTGGTCGAATCAATAATGTAGAGCACAATACAGAAGAATATCACAAAGAATAAAAAAGATAGAAAAATGAACGAAATATTTATATTGACACAGAGAAATGATACTGAACACATTTTTATTCAATAACTGGAAATGAAAACTTCCTTTTGTATTTCTATGAAAAATATATCTGCACATATTTGGAATTTTTCTTTCATTCCCACAAGATGTACGACTTTTATATGATTTCCTATGTAAATAAATAATATCTCATTCATATGTTAACACAGTTGCCGTAGGCAGCACCAAGAATTTATGATAGAAGAACCATACTGAGGTTAAGAATGCATGAACTTACAGAAGAATTTATAGGAAAAATATCTGACTTTATAATTAATTCACTGCATTGAACATGAACTAGTTTTGTCTGTATCTTCAAATGAATAATCCCCATGTTTTTAGAATTCAACCCAAATTATCATCTCATCCCACTAACTAGCATCGAATTAAGTGTACTCATTGTTAATGAGACAAAGCATCCCAAACAAGTTTGTATGTATGAGATGAATGACGTTCCTGATTTAGCTGGTAACCTTCATCTTCCAGATAATCACAAAGATATTCACTATGTAAATTCAAAGGAATAATTTATCATTTCCATACGAATTAAAATGCATCATTGATATCTTTACAATGGCCTCCGTCAAATGTTACTAACCAAATCGACGATAAAAATTTGATAGATTGGAGAATAAAGCAACAAATAAAAAACACGAATTGGAGAGAAAGCAATAGAGAAAAATGACAAAACGAAAATTGGCGTATTGAGAAGATAGAAATGGGAAAATGGGTAGAAAATAAAGAATGTGTATTGTCCGACAATATTGGCAAATTGATATGCTGGTTCACCAAACTCTGAACAATTGCCGGAATTCCAGGAACTTACTGTCACCCATCTAGAAAAATGGGATGGTACACATAGAGTAAAATGGAATCATAGAATCTCATCGAATTTCAACAGATGTATACTTGAAGTATCACTTTATTGTTGAAAAGAATTTATCACAGAGTTTTATTTCTTCAATTTTATTCAATTTCGAGAAACAGTTCTTGAATTATGTTGATTTATCCGATGATAATCCACTTCGATTTATCGTAATGGATATAATGGATATAAATATATTCAGGACAATTGATTCATCAACAATGTTCATGAAGCGAATGACATCGTTTCAACAATTCGCTTTCACATATGGAATGGATCATGTTAGTTATGTAATTATCGTAAAGTGTACTGGTTTTCATCATATTACAAAACATCAATTGCAAATTGAACTTAACGATCCATCATAAACTTTGTAAATATCAATTATGTCCATTGCAAGTCTGTCACATTTTCCGTGAATAATTCCACTACTCTAACAGCAATCTCATGCATGCACATATAATACTATTGGAATCGTCGATTCACTGAAATGTTCACAGCCATTTCACTTTAATGTTACAGAAATACGTGAGTGAGGGTTCAACTGTTCGAGATTGCGTGCCAACCTGCGTGGAGAAGGGTGAGTTGGCATACTTGGCTCAATATAGCGGCACATTTGCTCCAATTGATAGTTGAACGTTAAACGGTATAAGTGAGATGAATCGGAAGGGATCCATATACGGCAGGCGCAAAAGCAGAAGCCAAGATGAAGAATATAAAATGAGATATTGAGTGGAGTTTGTATATATTTATGAAAAACAGCAGGGGTTTTCGAAATTCTTCCAACGCATTTACCTACAGCCAACCCGGACTGGATAAAAAGATGAATGTGCTTGATGTCTGGGGTACTATCGACTTCATAGATAGACATAAATCTCACGAAATGTGTTCATGCATCGCTTTTATCTGATAAACTAAATTCTCACTGGACACTCAATTGAATTTTCATTAATCTTGTCAACCACCAAACAGGATCCAAACTGCAAATAATCATTTCATGACGTTTCCATACAATTTACCAACTGGTCATGGGTCACATGTTGACACTCTCCTCTATCAATCATATGATGATACAGAAGTTCTTCGAAACTTTGAAACCACAACTATCACACGCAACATTTCCAGAGTAAACTTTAAAATTGGATAATCTTCAACAACACCATTGATGGGAAACAGTGGAGAAATACTGACCCAAAGCTGGATCAGAGCCAGCGTAACCCCCTTGAAAGTTACTCAAACGCTTTCACCACTAAGCCATCATGATATTTGTCTTGAGCTTTGTGTTTCATATTGAATCACGACAAGAACTATGAATCATCAATCACATAACCTAACAATCTGCAAAATTTCTTACACAAATTATAAGAAGGCAATCACTGTCCTCGTTATAAGTCAAGTAGTTTCCAGCACAGCCAGCTCTAACACCTTTCTGTATAATTTCAATTCATAGGTTATGATTAAAAGTCTTTCTCTCAATGAATGACACTGCGGTTTATTGATTTTCCATAAAGCCGGAAATCAGCGCACGAATAAACGTTTTAATTCACCATATGTCGTTCTAAAATTTATGAGCGCAGCCATTGAAAATGTGCACAAGGCATTCTCTTTCCAGTGCTATTAAAAATTACTATAGAATTTCAACTGCGTCAGTCGGTGTGTCGTTATTCCCCTATCTCTCTTATTTCCTCTCCAGCTTCTCCCATGCTATAATTCTCACTATGTGATCATTGTCCATGTCCTCGCAAGCTTGACTGGCATTGGCGTTAACATTATTCTCTCACTACAGTATACGTGTGTACATTAACCGTATAACGTGGACTTGGTGGATTTGGGATGGTGATCATCACTATCGTCGACACCACCTCACACCGCGCCACCATCCCCCATTTCCATGCCGAGAAACTTCGATCGAAAGCAAGGGAAGCAGTAGATCAAGAGAGTGGGAGTTGTAGGTAGTTAGACGACATTGAGAGAGAGGCTTCACTTGGACCGCAGACTCGATAAACAAATTCGCCTATTTACATGCAAGAGCCTGCAATCGATGAGACCATTTTTGCCTTTTTTTTTGCTTCAATTTTTGTTTTTATTGTAAATTTTTTTTATTTCCAGCTTCGGTTTGCATTGCTTGTATTACGGAAGAGTTTGTAACAACTCGGTAGTTGCCTTTTATTATTGAATGTACACAATTTCAATGCATACTAAAACATAAGAGGATTAAATGAATTTACTTTCTCAAAGGAAACAAACATAGACACATAAATATTCATGCGAAGAGAGTTTTTGGACTAATCAACAACACAGATCACACTGATGAAAAATATATCTTGACATTTTTTTTTGATTTCACATGACGGATCAATTTGTAAAGAGTTGATTGAGACGAGTTTGGTTTTTTTTTTGGTACAATTTTAGTTGGAAAGATATTGAACTACCACAATAGAGAGTATTGGAACAGTAGACATCTTTGTTTTCATTCCATTTAATCGAAAAAATATTCAAAATGAATGAAAGATACTAAAAGTGATGCATTGAACATTCCAAGTGCGCATCTTTTATTCAAGAGGAAATTATATATTTAAATTTCATGCAAATCATATGTGAATGGATAGAAATAAAGTAAAAGATCGAATGCAACACCATTAGAAACACTCGAGAAAGATCAATTTCTTGCATATTTTTGGAACAGGTGCGATTGTTATTTTAGGAATGCATGGAACTGACAGACAGTTTCCAATACGAAATGTTACACAATAGAAAATCGTAAAATGTCGGATAAGATCGGTCCATGAAATCTGTAAATTGTCACTACGATCTGGGCTCGATGGTAATTTCCATAGAGTTAAATCATTCCACGAACTGCAACTTGGATCAGGTAATTAAATTTCGAAATAACGTGTGCAACGTTCCTCAAAGAAGACGTCTTGAAAATACCTGCCAAAGGGTCTTATCTCACAACTATTTTTCATCGCCAACATAACTCTTGGCGTACGAACCCTTGGCATTTTGCCATTTCGAAAAATCTGAATAGGAACAAAATCGAATCATTAAAAATTTCACAGCGGTGTTCTCTCATACCGTCATAATAAAAGCCCGTTGGTCATTCCTGATTTGAAACAAACATAAATGATCCGCAGTACAAATTACGCAGAATGAAATGTCTGATGAATAGTCATGAAAAATCTTCAAAAATAATCTCAGAATTCGAATGCGATATTTCATTGATACCAAGAATTAGCCGACAATAACGTGAGATCACAAAGCGATGATTATTAGTTGATACAAAAAAAAAGCTACAAAGGACCTGATAATATATCACCGCATGAATCTTGTTGGAGACCAACAGGAATTCTATACTAGAGATAATAGTCGAACATAAATGGAAGTTTACGAAGCATATGATGAATTGGGCAATCGATATTCTAATCCTTATAGGCGACATTGTGATTGTTGTTGTTCATTATATTGTGAATCAAAGAGAAACAATGCAAGTGCAGGTACTTGGGCTTGAAGGGGATAGAATAGATTATCATCTTGAATGCGATATTCAGCTCTACATCACCATTTACATATTCATATTGAAATTGTCATACAATTGAATCCATTGAACAATTTACAATGTTATACAACTCTAATAGTTATAATACAGGAAATCTTAACATGTTATGACTGGAATAAGATCAATATGACACACTTGACGGATTTCACATCAGATTAGTTTCAACAATTTACAAGTTTGATGTAGACGCTGTGAATTTTATTTAACGTGAACGTTTTGGATAGCTAATTCATTGAACACTCATTTGAAGCTAGAATATTCTGCTATCGATAGTTTTATGAATATGTTATAAATTAAATATTGAAATGAATAGACATAAAAGTTTAATGGAAGAAAAAAAAGTGAATGTACTGTAACATTGTTCAATTTTCATGTAAAAATGATACTAGAGGAGCGGATTCTACTCACAGCCTGTAATTCAATTGGTTCAGAACAAATGAAAGGATTCTCTGGTGCTTGATAGTTCTTCCCTTCATGAATATTCTATACTGAAAGTGCTAACGTTGAATTTTCATTGAAAATCGTTTTAATTATAAAGTGCATTTTGCGATGTTCTACCTGGATGGGTAACAACGGAATTAGAAATATTGTACTTCAAACAATACTCATTTGAATTTTACAATAATCACATCGAAATGATGATATTCCTTATGAATTCAACCACAAATTTACTGTCTGCCTTACCAATATTTTTAACGAGAAAAAATCAATTCTAAACACACCAGAGGATTCAGGTAACGCTGATAAAGGAACTTTTTCAACTTGATGGCAACAACAGCCGATGTCCAAAAAATCATTTGGATTTCATGTCATTCGAATGGGGAATAAAAAAAATGACATGTTGCAGCAATTGTTTTTTTCGGTGCATATCCAAATTCAGAATTATCCAAGCCAACATCTGTGAATTCATCCGAATCACTAAAAAAAAACGTAAAAAGTGTATAAAGTTTTTACATTAGCACATAAATGTTTTAAAAATTAATTTCACAACTGTAATATAAACATATAGGTGCATAGTAAAATAGTCGCACGGTGGATTTTATGTTTCCAGTTCACTATGAATATGAAGCACACACACAGTATTTCTCCCTCGTATGTTTCAATAGGTATATAGAGCACATACAAGTGAATACCTTCATCCATAATTCATTAAATATTTATCGTTCGATCGTGTGGTGAATTCGTGAACATCATGTAATAGTATAGACGTCTATATAGATTTGTAAATCAAATTATGCCTCATAAAATTTTCAATTATTCAAGCGAACACTTACATTCGAATAAAACATGCGTTTCATTTTCTGGTGTAATTAACCACATAAATTATCCAAAAATACTTTGCCTGAATTTTAAACCTTCAACATCCACCGTCAACCTGTAAAACAAAATGAAAAACTCCATTTTAACGCGCAATAAATAGAAAAAAATTTCAAACAAATGATTAATTTCATGAATTAAATTTGTTAATGAATTCAAATTATATTTCAGAGTAGAAAAACAAAAAATGAGCATAATGAATGAAATAATGAAATGTCCACAGACATATAAAATGCAACGGAATAAAATTTAAATGGTAAAGATTCCTGTGGAGTGAAGTAAATTTCAACTATGTCCAAACAAAAGCATCTACATGAATGAATTTAATTGAACAGAATGTATTTTATATACCACGTTAAATTGTCAGGTAAACACCCTCACCATACAATATAAATAATGATTCTTCCAGTAATGTAATGTACTATTTTTAAGGGGGATGGTCTACCGGCAATTAGAAACAACTGGGAGAAGCAACAAGAAATAAATGAACAGCTTAATACGCGAATTTTTTTTCTTGCGTAGAAAATAAATAGGTTTTCTGGCGTTGAGACAGGAAGTAATGTACTATCTAACAATAGAGAACATACTTCTTGTTTTTCATTATCTTCTGTCTCTCATAGCTCTCAGTTGAAAAAATATAATGGCCACAATTATCTCAATATTAAAATTTTTATATATTCACTGGACTTGAGAGGAACGAACATTTTTAACTTGCAATTGGAATTTTAATGGCCTGCACCAGTTGGCATCAACATCCGTTATGTTCATTTGCGTACATATACACAATAAAAAAGTATATCAACCCTACCATTCGCCTACAATTTCATGCAAATCATACCCCAGCTCAATTAAATGATAATTGAATGTCCTAAGAGTCATGTGGGTAATACATTTCTCCAATTACATGATGGAAAACACAATGGAAACGAATATATTGCGGAATTCCTTCCCAACGAGTTGGAACCACATCTCTGTGTTGGTTATCGAAGAGGATCAGGTTAACCTCGTGAATGCCAAACTCGTGTTACTTCTGGCCACAGAGAAAGACCGACGACAACTCCATTAATTTCCTGAGATCGTGTACAGATAGCTATTGAGACTTGAAAATATCTTCAACTTGAATTTCTGTAAAGTGAGGTTGCATCAACTTCAGGGGCTGTTTTGGCAGAAAATGCTGCTTCTTCCCCAAAGTCATAACAACGTGATTGAACTTATATGCGTACGGCATTTGGTGCCACACTTGCAGCAGTTGTCTGATCCAAGTTGAGCTGTTCCACTTGACAATTGTGATGAACTGTTGAATCTCAATGAATAATTCGTGATTGCAGACCATATTGATGGAAACAATAAGAGATTTCTATCATTTACCCAGTATTTGCACTGAAATACTCAGTTCGATTGTGCAAAAGCTAAAATTGACCAACAATTTCTGTATTCTGTTGTCAATTGATCAACAGCAAAGTTATGATATCAGATGCTGACAGGAGGGAGAGCAATGTAAACAACAAACCAGTTTGTGTTCCACTCTAGCAAATAGAATTCAATTCATTCTATATGCGGAAGAATTTTCAGAACAGGTTCGGCCATCGAGTGTATCTAATGGATTCTCTCTGTGAGTTTCCTGTAACAAACAAAAGCGTATACAGAATATCAATAATGAGGAAGTACCCAGTCCCATCAATTGAAATTATAACTAGTCTAGGAGAAAGTCGATGTGATTGATTCCTTGATGACAAAGTCCGATTTCAAATTCCTCAATTCAGCACATCAGAAAATCGCAATAGACATTTTGTCAATGCATCCAATGCTACTCTTTAAAACCAAGTTAATATCATTCGACGAAACTTCTACATTCACGAGGAATATGGTTTTGTAATGCATGTCATTTTCATTTCTCCTCATAATAAAAAATATATAATTTTTTATCTTGCACTTTTATACACCACACCTTCTATCCAAGCTTAAGGGCGGCTTAAAATAATCCACGAATGGCTTAAAGTCGTGCATGACTTTTGCATTTTGTTTTATTTTTTCGTTGGCAGCACTCACAATAACTGTTTTTCAGCTTAAAGTATGTGTGAGATATACATGTGGGGCACAAAGGGCAGCATATGGTTGGACGTCGGTCATGGACGATGCAGTGAGGAAAAGCACCAGGCAGGGAAAATGAGATGAACGAATGCATGTAGCATATATAATATGCATGTATATGCGGTACCTATGTATGGAAGAAATGGATTATACTATAGAGAATTTAAGTGGTTCGTTTGATCTTCCATTTTTATCTTGGTTATTCCCAAAAATGTTTTACCGATGAAACCACATTGATTTCTGATTACTTTTTATCGTCAAAGTTGCTTTCATGTATGAACCCACACGCACTGTGACTTTTTTCCATATTTTATTTTTTATCCATTGTACGGCGCCATCAATATTGTACGAATTTGGTAAAGGCTACCGTGATGCATGTCAGTTAATACGTTTTCAGATATCGCGTGAGGTCCCAAGTAATTGAGAAGTCAAATAGACAACGAATTTGTTCTGATTTTCTGTGACTGGGTAGACACATCATAGATTGTTTCATTGTTACAATGTCTTTTGTTTATTCATCCTCCTTCACCATTCCAATTTGCCAAGTATGTTACACAGAGTTGAATCTGAAATTCACATCAATCAGTATTGAGTTTTCTTCATGAAACGTTTTTCTGTGTGATATATATTTACGGAAGACGAGAGTTCGAATGTTATTTCGACAACTCATTTAGCATTCTCGATTTCATGGACACCATCCTTGTTCACACTAGATCAACTATTGGAACGAAGTTCAATCGAACTTCTAGTTAATCTTGATCTAAATAAAGATGAGTTGAACGATGCGTTGTCCTTGTGATAGAATACTTGTTGAATAGTTTCTCAAACATCAAATTGAGGTTAGAAGTTCGATAATCACAGGGATTCCAATGTATTTTTCAAATCAGTCTACAATTTATTATTATTCCGACGAAACTGATATAGAATTTAAGGTGAAAATTGCATTAATATCCAGTTATTAATTCCTGACTTCTCGTTTTGCAGAAACATGGAGCACACGTACGTATTGCTGTCATAAGGAAGGTTGCAATCATAGTGGTCTTGGCATTCATGATGGCATCACCACAACACTCTGGCTGACAGTAATAGCTGTGGTAGTGCAACGTTTTCGAGGCTAATGGCAACAAAACATCAGACGGAACGCAAACCATTGTAGAGGTTATGCGCGTAAAGACCAGTATGCATCTGATTATTGTATTTGTATTGAATTTGAGACAAAAAGAAGAGATGATCAACAGCAGAACGTGAAAGAAAAAAAACAGTGAAGAAATAGAGGAACGTGAGAAAGATAATCGTAAATTTTATGAACGGAGCGGAAAATATCGATGATTAACGTAAAATATCAATCATTATTCAAGAATAGGAAAGAGAATAGCGAATACAGACGAACAAAGAACATTGAAGAGTATGAGGAAATCTCAATATAAAACATACAGAAAGAAAACTCAATATATAGTCAACAATATTTGCATCAATATCGGTCGCTTTTTCCAGATATTATGTATTTTCATTTATACTCACTTCACATTTTTTACTTCTTTTTTTCTTTCATTCTCTATCTGCCGCTCTCGCTCTAAAAATTTTTTTATTCCACGTCGACCTTTTCGCCCTGACTGGTTGGCCCTCGAACTGTCGGCAAACGATTTATTTTTTCTCCTCCGCCAGTATATGAGTTCCATACATGTATCCATTTATAACCTCTGTGCCATTTTTGCTACCATTCCTCTTCGTTTATTCACACCATTGTGAAAGAAACGTTCATTTATATATACATATATGTGTCGTAGAATGAAAGTGAAAAAGAGAGGAAAGAAAATAAATACACGAATATTGATACGCATATATATATATAATTATAACTGATGTTCAGTCAACATAACACACTATTGAAAAAAAAACAAAGATTGAATGGACATTTAGAATAATAAAAAAATAATATCGATATTAAAGATAAAGAGGAACATTTTACGTAGGGATGAGAAAATAATATCATCATAATTGCACCAGTCGTATAATATTAATATTTTATAGTTTATCGTATATATGAAAATTATCAATTGAACGATGGAAAAATTGAAAAATCTTCCAACACTTATTGTTATATCGTTATTACAAAATATACTATTGACATTATCACTATATTTACTGGAACAATATCGCTGTCATTGCAATTAAAATATATATAATAGTTCTATTGTCATCGAATAATACACATTATATGGATATCAGCGAATAGTTCAGAAGAAAATTATGTCTTTTTGATTGTAATATTGTTAAAAAAAAAAATTGAAAAAATCTACTTGTATTAGCTACAGACGTTTCGAATTGAAAATAAGGATACAAGAAAATCTGCTATTCAAAAACAATACTAACTTATATATGTACATTATTGAAATTCTAATTCAGCCCATAAACATTCAAATATATTGAACCGATTGTATGCTTCCATAGAACAATTATATTGTAAGAGCACACTCCATTTTTGACATGATAATAATGCGGATTAATATTAATTATTGCGATATATGCGATCGAATAGTTTATAGTGACGTATAATTGACGACTCGCTTGTGATAGTTAATTGTTAAACAAGTTTTATTATAAATGAAGAAAGGGATAATCAGCGAGTTTAATATATTGGATTGATATGTTTCAATTGTTCTTCTATGCAATCGTTTCTTCTCACATGAATTTTTCGATATCAATGGAACTTATGTTTACCACCCTTTCATTTATTTATAAACGCATTGTTATTCAATTGATGAATTGATTATCATGAAAATGGTTTGCGTGTTACACTTTTTTATAAATAATTTCTTTTATCAATGTGTCAAAATATTTTTAATTACATTCCAACTTTATTAATTCACATTTTTTTCCTCTCTCAATCGCTCATGGGATAAAAAAAATAATCACCTTGCGCAATGTTCCACAGCAATAATAGATGAAACCATTTATGAGCATCGTGCACAGTGCATGTAATTCAAAATTGTACAAATGGATATAAACAAATGAAACAAAATGAGGAAAAAGTATTTTAGAAAAGGCCATGTAATCTATTGAAATAGTTAATTTGTTGATAATGAAAATGATTACCAGGAAAGAAAAAAACATTCAGAACATATTGTTTATCAATGACATAAGTACTAGATAAATATTAGATTCGATGAAAGAAACAACATAATAGAAGTGACAGCAGATTCAATAATTCATCATACAAGATAAGGAAATAATGTCGTGACGTAAAATTTTACTTTGACAGCAAAAGAAAGTGTAGCAGCAACGAGTTATATAAAAAATAGTAGAGACGATACAGAAAAGAAATCCAAAAAAAAATGGATTGCAAAGCAAAAGAGACAATTATCTACGAATGATTAGTACTAAGTGAGCGAAATCAGAATAGACAGCGCGTCAGTTTTTGAATACAAATTTTATTCTTCTCACGCGGCTGTATCTCCGCCAATTTCTCGTGTGCCCATCACTACTTTCTGCTCATCACACAGTCGCTCGCCATTAACTTTGAATGGCGCACATGGGAATCCCGTAGCTTCTTGAATAATCTCTGCGTGGCTTGAGAATAAACGAAAATAAAAAAATAAAAGAATGAGTAAATATACATTTCATGTATCGTATAAAAGTTGTACATTTATAATAGACTTGCAATGATGAAATTAATAAAAATATAATAAAAAATATAATTGATGTGGTATTAATAAGGATGAATTATTTTTGTCTATGAAATAATTCATGGGATTCAATCTGAAATCTTCTAGGAAAAATTCTTAACGGTGAGCAAGACAGTTATCTATTGCAGCCATGGTAGTTACTTTAGAATCTGTACGCTCTGTTGTCGGTTCAATATTCATCACAGAGCGCGCCGATTCTTCAATAATTATCTTCTGGCACCAAACAACATGGGATTATATCAATGATATGAGTGGTGCAATAATATTTACACGCATTCGTATACATTATTTCTCCATTTTTTTTTATTTACTAAATCTTTTTTATTTTTACATATTTGTCCTCTGCACTTCATCCCTTTTATCCGCTGTTCTCTACGCTTCTTTCTCCTCCGCACTCACATTTTCATCATGCAAAAATGAACAATCACCATCAGAATATCTCAGAAGAGAAGAAAGAATAAATAAATATACAAACAATTAATCAACATTACTTGCAGTAAATTTCATATTACAAAATTGAATTTGGTTAATGATTTGAATTGGAATAAAAATGAGTGAGATCGTCTCGAGTTTGGTCAGCCGCCCGTCAGCCAGGGAATAGATCGAATCCGCTCCTTCTCACGTATCTGTCCAGAGTGGCGTTCATTTTTCCTTGCACATCAACACGTACCCATAATGGTCATCGTTGCCTATTCTCACGCCCTATATATCGCTATTTCATTCTTTCTTCACCCCTAAATTCCATCATCCACTGGATGAAACGAAGCATCACTGACAGAAGATTGAAAAAAAAAAGAAATCAATTTTCGTATGCATGCTATGATGGTGAAGGCAGTTTAGGTGAGTGACTGAAGGATTTTGTCGGATACGCCGCCATCCATTAATTTTGCGCCTGGAAAAAAAGAAATGAATAAGCACGTGTGAGTGTCATTACGACAAATGTTTGATTGAGCACGTCTTCTCGACACTATTGAAAATGAAATCAAGTAGCATCAGACAAAGGCAGAGGATGTATTGTTATTGCCTATTATTTTACTCTGTGTATCCCGAATTATGCGACATTGCAGATCTACTTTATCAACATCTTCTTTATATTCATAAAAATGCTGACTCTCAGATAATTCAAATCGTGTTCTACCCTACAATTCCTAGTAGTTGAAATGTGGTAATGGTATTCTTAATTCAATTTATACAAACTTTTTTCGATTCGCCATGACCCAGAAAAACGAGTCCCATTGCACCAGCATAAGCTATCAATGTATCGATAGCTTGTTGGGTTTCTAATAAAATTTTTGTTTCATCGATCCATTCTTTAGCTACAGATTTTGGCGCCCCTTTCAACAAATTCATATATCTCAGCGTCATTTTGAAATCGCCTCTATCGAGCCAATACCTGAATGAAGACACAGGATGAAATAAAATAAGTCTATTTACTGAGATACTGAACCAAGACAAAAAAATCATTCTGATGATAGACTTCAAGATAAATTTACCTGGCTCGATTCAATATATCATAGGTGTCAAGTTTACTCGTGTCTATGGGTTTGTCTTCGAGTTCATCTTTCGAAATTGGATTAGCAGATTTTATGAGTAGGAAATTCTGTAAATAGCTCAATAAATATATTGGCAGTGCTGCACCCTCTTCTGGCACAAGAGCCAATCGTCTCGCCATGTGCTCAACCTGAAGAAAATATGTAACAGTTACTCAAAAAATTCATACATGCAACAGGGAACACAAACACAGGATGACACACGGACATTCTCGAATTGGGTTAAATATTGTTTGTGAGTATGTACGTCCGCAACCCTCCACGTCTTACCTTCAAGAAACGTTTCCTCAGCGCATCTTCAGGAAGAACTCCTCTCTTAACCGCTTCTTCAGGAATCGCTGCCAGACTCGCCTGAACTAAAGCGTCATCCTTGGCTAAAAAAAAGTAGGAGTCACTCTTAATCATTCCGGATAATGAGCAAAAGGGGAAAAAACTACTTACGTGCTACTCTAGCTACGGCTTTTATTTCCGCCTCAAGAGGTCTGATTGATTTATCACTTGTCGCCTCAGGTGATGACACTTTTATTGCCCGTGCTAATGCCTGACAAGCTGCCCACAGAACTTGCGCGTCACATGCCCCTTTTTCTTCATTCAGTCGTACTAGAGAAAGGAAGACATGTAGATAGATGAACGTTTGTTCATGAAAATGGCAGTAAAGGATGAAGAAAGTTGAATAGTCTATTAAATGCTAATTGATATTATACCAGAAAAATACTTTATATAAATGAACGGAACGAAATGATACTCACGCTTGAGTGCTTCATCAACACCACGCAGTCGCCCGACAATTACAGCAAGTTGTGCTTTATACTTATTTGATTCGGCCTCCAATTGCTCATCCAAAGTGCGATTGAGAACTCTCCGCATCTCTTTTTCTTTTGTCTCAATCATTTCTGTCATCTGATCTGCATTTACTTGCGCTTGTAATTTCAATTGTCTTCGTAATTCCTCCTCATATAATTTTCTCTCTGCCAAGAGCTGAGGAAAGGAAAAAGAGTGATATTAATAATCCTGATAAATGGATAATATACGTCTGGAGATGAAGATGTATTTTCTCTATCATCGTTGAATGGTTGAATTAATTAACCTTCTTCTCAAAGTCATCCTGGAGAAGTCGTTCCTCTCTTTTCATTTCATTACAAATGAGTTCGTGGAGTATCTCATCACTTGTCGAATCACCTGATGATCTCAACGCGGCCTTCAACTTAGCACTCCCAATGGTCTGAAAATAATCAAGAACTGAAATCACGGATATTACTAAACAGGAAATCATAAAAAATGTACCTCTAGTTTCCGGAGTTCTGATTGGAGATAGTTCACTTTATTATACATATGTAGAACAAATAGGTCGAATAATTCTTCATTGACTGAAAAATTTTGATCATGAATGTTGATATTCGGGAACAATATTTGTAATTCGTCATTAAAATTTTGACGTGCTGTTTTGACTTTGTTCCAATATTCTTCGGTTACTCTCGCGGATCGGTTCTCATTTTCGTATTTTTCTTTGGCATCATCAATATCAGACATCAATTTTTTTACGTTTCGCCGCGCATTTGCCCTCATTGTGGCTGGTGCATCCAATCCTGGATCTTCAATTGCTTTAGCTAATCGTTTCAAAGATTGAGCTGCCTCAGTTGCATTTTCCTCTGCTTTTTTGACCGCACGTTTTTGTTTCTCGGTTGCATCTTTCAATCTGAAAATTCCAGACGGCAATTGATTTACAAATGGAACATCAAATGAAATTATCTCTCTTGTTGTTCATAGCTCATCATAACCTTTGCCAAATCGGAGATGAAGTATTTGCAGGTAATCCACTATTATCAATCACTAGAATCACATCTTGATTATAAAGTTTGATAGCTTTGATGGCATCTTGATAAGCGTTGATCGACCTAGCCGCAGCATCACCACAAAATTTCTCCAGTTCCACAAGGCTTGATGGTTTCAAATCATCAGCAGTTTTCGTTACTGGTGGTGCAGGTTTCTCTACAACTACGATGAGTAATAGTCAATATAATTGGCTCTAATATTTTCGATTCCATGGGGAGATATTAAATGTTATGCCGGTCCGAGACATTGTCAATAAAACATTCGAGATAGTTCATTCTGAATATTTACCCACCAACTTCAATCTTTTCATCTTTGTTGTTGCTCTGTCGAATTTCTGCGAAAGGTTCATTCGTTGGCGCTGGTTTGCGATCGATCAGTGGCTCTAACGTCAATTTTGGTGCTGCAATTTTGTTAGTGACAAACTCAACAACTCTATAATAGCAATCGTAAGTGAAAACCAATTCGATCGAGAAAAAAATTCTGCCAAAATGTTTGGACAAATAGATACAATGAATGAAGTCTGATACCACAACTTCGAAATATAATCAAATTTCTCATTCGAATTTATTCTTGATTTGAATTTTGTTCCTTTGCTTAGCGATTTCACAGCCCTTTATCGTACTACTAAAATCTTTGGTAGGAACATCACATCACATACAGCATTAATTACATAAATAATTTAATCAAGTATTCGCACGTCCGAATATCCGGGAGATATTAACAATCAAAAACTTCTTGACCATCTGCATTTCACCTCTATAGATCGTATTCTTGGATAGAATCAAACAACCAGATATTCGAACGTATCATGAATAGAACAGTTTAGTAATGGGAGTGGAGGGAAGGAAGGATAGGCTCACGTTTATATGAATTGCGCTCATCGTTGAATAATACTTTCTTAATAGTCTGACCTTTTTTAGCATCAGTAGATTCTACAACCGTCACGGGTTTCTCGCTTGTTTTTTCTGGATTTTCCTCCCCGAATATTGTGACCATAATGCTGCCAAAAATTGATATCTATTGAGATACATTCATTCTCGATAATCTACTGAATAATAAATTGATCAAATAATCAACATAACCAATTGTATTGCGTGTTACCTGTGTTTGAAATTGTTCAGGGAATCAAACATTTTGTCCAAGTATGACCCGTCCTCTTGGAATATTATTCTTATTGTACGATCTGTGCCAGGTGCCCATTCTTCAAGTTTTTCACGTATCCCTGGATTATTTTTCGCTAATGTCAATATACCTATTGTACTGAGTGTAATGGATCCAAGTGCCAAATATATCGCACGACCTCCGCTTGACTTCCCGCTGAAATCATTGTATACAATTGATATACCTTCATGGATCAAGTGGTTCTGTCATAATTAATCATTTCATTCCCGTAAGATACACCGTAGTTAAAATGTGTGCAATCTAACCTCTGTGCGCCATCCGAAGAATAATGTGCCCTCGATTGATGCGACGGTATTGTTGTTCGTTTGTACAATCTTTATGATAAACATAACGATGAAATGGAAGAAATTAATTGTAATACCTTTTTATGATGGAATTCTCAAAAAATTTATAGGAACATACCGATTTTCACGATGAATATTAGGAAGTTGATATTCACGGCATTTTATATCCGAATATGTCCTTATACATCCATGTTTTTTGATCTAATAACAGAATATGAACACAAAATAGATATGATTTAATAGGTGATCCGGTCTTATGTAAGAAGAGTTATGAATGATTTTGTCATGTGTCATTCGATCTTGAGAAAAGGAGGCGAAGTATTGAAACTCCAAATGCTGAATTGAAATGGATACAACTCATCCAGAAGAAATTCACAATTAATCAAATTCAATACTATTAAGATAAATGTTTAATGAATAACCCAGGAACATGAAATATTTAAGTCATGATACAACTCATTTCACAAGGTGTTATGGAAAAATTTTTCCTTCATTCACGATTTGTTTTTATTCAAAGCTCATGGTGAGTATTTGATTGTCACTGAGGAAGACTGAACATTGAAATTTACATCCAATATCATACAATAAATATGAACCAATTTCTTCTTCATTTTTATCACTCACTTTATAAACACGGTTATGTGGATTTGCTGATAATTTAAAGCCAATTCGAAACATATTTTCCCCTTGGTTTTCAGCCGGAGTGGCGGGCAGCGCGAGAGACAACCCGATAGAACCTAATCAGAAAACTGTTAATGCATAATGTGCGATGAAGTAAGAGGAATGAATGGAACGAAGAGCCAATGGCGAGTGGAATAACAAGGAATGATGGTGCGAGAAGAATTCGAACAGTTGCACATGTGACTACGAGTGAGCACATCTGGAAAGTCTTTCAAAAGCACCGATTGATGGCATCACAGTCAACGTCCACGATCTCTATGATGTAGAAGAATTAGAGATATATATTATTTTTTCACCGGTTTATGCGGCAGATCATAATATTTCTCATGATTCCAATGTGATTGGAGTACCAAATGCCTTTTTTTTTCAACTCATCTGTTTGTCAATGACATTTGACATGTTTTCTCGCTTATTTCGTACGGCAATACAGAGTAAGTCAGCATAAAATTTCACTGCATCAATCATTTAATCTTGTCGAAAATTACTAAATGAGAACCGAAAAAATTTTGAGGTTAAAACCAATGGAGGTTACTCAGGTTCTGTACATCTTGTTATTACACATTAATTCGCGAACTTATAATTCCTCTTGAGTGGAAATGAAATAAGCAATACAATATTCAATTTGGTTATGATTATACGAAATGCGGTGTCATCTGATACCAATAACACCATTGCAGAAAAGTGACTTGGTACATCCTTCCCCTATACTGTTTTCCAATCGAATCCGTAGCGTATACCTCAAAAATTTTCACGATGATGGGCATCTAAAATACGATCTTGAATGTGATTAACAATGTTTGATATATTGCCACAGGCAGTATTGTTCGGAGCAGTTGCCGAGGCGTTCCAGTATCCATAGGGTCAATTGGAGAAAAATTGCAACACACCAGAGGACAAAATTCTCTGAATCAGTGGACTTCGCAAAATAGATGGATTAATTCCGCTTCTTCTATAGTGCCATTGCACATTTCGAGTACAAATTCATATGCAACCTTATTCAGGTAAACCTTTTTACAAGTTCACCACAGATCGATTCGTTTCTTGAGTATTCAGTTTCACACTTCATCTTTCCAGTCCACCGGCTGCCACATCTCCACTCATTCTCAATGGATTGAATATTGGTACGAATGTACCAACGAGATCAATAGTGAAATTTACCAGAGCTCAAGGGAAGCGTACAAAAGCTCAAACAGTAATTAAACGTTTCTACCGACTCAATTGGTACTTGACATATTTATTCTTTTCATTATACAGAAATAATCTATTATAATCATAGTGAATGATACTCATTGCCCTTTCCTATCTCAAAGGGGAATATGGATCCGAACAAAAGCCGGAAGACACCGGAAATTATACAGGAGACGATCATCTGCTAGACGACGATTGAGGCAGCACGTATTTTGTAACTCTGCACAATCATGGTTGTTGGATAAAATGGTATCACCATACTTCCGGAAACCTAAATATTGGGTTGACGATCCTTACAATCCCTATCATACTCGCGAAGAATTTTGGATTACAAGAAAGAAGCCAATAGAATAAATTATAGCGCTGATTGAATAACTTGTGCACCGCGATAAATAGAAACAAACATAACTTTTACATTTTTGTTTTCTAAAGTAGGAGAATAACGGAATATTATTAAATGTGGCATAGTCTGGAATAAAAAACTCCTGTCCAATATTCATTTCGGCTACATCCGTCACAATTGGAGCTCAACCAGTTGGTGTTTAAATCATTCTGTGAAATCTTCATTCGAAAAATTTTCTTTTACTTGGATAGAAAGCTGGTTCATTGAACATCGATGTCTCAAGAGAAAATGATTGACTTTACTGGGCTTCTCACATCATGTTACAATTCAACAAAAACGGCTGTTTTAATCACATTGCAAGAATTACACCGCAATATTTCACATCGTCCAGTAGAAATATGTGCAGGACATCAATATAACATTTGAATTTCAATAGTCGAGATGATTAATGGTCAAACCTAGTCGAATCACAACTGTTGATATGAGATTTATTTACGATTCCCTATCACTCCGTAATTTAATTGTTTTTTCTTTCATAATCTTCGTGATACCTCATCGATGCTCATGCACATATTCTATAAAATATGTACGGAACGTAGGTGCCCATTCTAACGATGTTATTGGCTGAAATTTTATAAGCGCCAGCCAGATGACACTATCGCGTGCCCTTATACGATTGGTCAATATTCTACATATTTTACCCGCGTAATATTATCTGAGTGTTTCATCATTCTGAATATGAGAAGTGTTTCAATACCTCAACGTACACTGCGAAAAAAAAAAACATTATTTAATGAGTAAAGAGGTTAGAACACCAAATGTTTGGGGTCATACAAAAATAAGATATTTCGTAGAAATTTCTATCCAAAATTAATTTGAGTAATACCTAGTGGGGAAATTGTGTACTAAAAATTGTGTTGAATTTTGTACAGCGATCATCACTGATATGATAGTAGTTCTTTCATCTCCCTCACTCTCTCGTGCGCCTCACGAGGTTCACAAGTATTTACTGTGTCGGTAGGAGCCGAAATAACCTTGTGATTCTCATATTGGTCTCACGCCGGTCGCCGTGTCCACTTTGTGTCTGTGGTAATAAACAAAAATCCCTCAAAAGTGGGTTTATCAGTAAAGATTAAAGGTCGATTATGTTGGGTGAAGAAATAAGTACTCACGTAAAAAAATGTTGACGTTGTTGCGGCTAATTTTAGCCATATTCCACACATTCTATAGCATTTATTTATTCATTTCATTACAATGGGCGATATTACAACGAGAAATCATTGGGTTTATCCGTCCAAGAAGTCTCAAATTGCCAGAGAATATTTTAGATGAGTGTGACGTTAATGAAATAAAAAGACTACCGATTCATTTGATATTTGTTATTGGATGTGAAGATATTTCTTTTGGTGATCTATCGAAAATAATTGATTGGTGTGTTACACTCGGAATACCACACGTCAGCTTCTACGATAGAGATGGTAAAAATTATTAATTCTAGATATCATAGAAAAACATTCAAACATTTATGCACCACGTTCCATTCAATGGTTCTAGTTGGATATTCACTTGTCTATTTGTTCATTCCACTCTTATGAATGGTTTACTTCTTCACAGGTATTGTCAAAGAGAATTCCAGTATTTTTAAACATGAACTTGAAAAGTCAAGGCCTAACCTCGTATCTAGAATTATTTGGACAGAACAATTCCGCTCTGAAGCTACTTCCAATGGTACTAATGGTAATGAATCTACTGCACATATGTTTACGATAATTTGTGGCTATTCATTCGATGTAACATTTCTTTTTATTTGTGGGTTATTCAGTAACTCAGCACACTCCCATAGATTTATTAGTCCAAACAAGTCGTGAGACTTTTTTGTGTTGCTTTCATGTATTATCATATGCAACCCCAGTACAGAGTTGAAACAACTCTTTGGAGTATGCGCTTGTTAAACTGAATTACAGATTAAATCTCTTTGATCATTACAGGATTCAGGAGTACAACAAAAGTGAATTTCCTATCTTATGATGATGGTAAACCGGCAATAATCAGATTAACGGAAGAATTGAGCCGAGCAATAGTAATGGGATCAATAAAAACTGAAGACATTGATTCCGATCTTCTGAATGAAAAATTGAAATTCAAAAACTCTCCTGATCCAGATATCGCAATAATTACCGGCAAAACATTTTGTACATTCGGTTTACTTCCATGGCACACGAGGATAACAGAATTTTTGTGAGTATACTGTGGACGACTCAGTCACTCTATCTTTTTCAATAAATTTGCCTAATGCATAACAATTTCGGTTCCATGACAGTAATTTGCGAACCCATCACAATGTGTCGCCCAAGGAATTTATAGACATTCTTAAATTATATTCGAAGTGTGAACAACGTTACGGGAAGTGATTAATTTCAAGGTGCTGAGACCGAATGAACAACAGTTATCGATATTTTTTACTATTGTTCGCTACGATGTAAAGTGACTTTGAGGACTTAAATGCGTAAGGAATATTAAGTTATTTGACAAAAAGCTGATAAGAGAGGAAACTTCAATTATGAGGCATTTATTCAACTGTCTGTAAATATAAATATCCAAGGCAGGGAATATCGTTCAATTTATAATATATCAAAAGAGAAAAAAAATCATAAAGGGAAAATGTCTACGTTCATGATAGTATTTCTTCCACTATTCTTTAATCCTATTCAAGAAATAGTCTCTTACTATACATTCCAACCATATTTTGAGATAATTTGATTATTGTACAAGCAAAAGTGAACTTGAATATCAACAATATACAAAATCTGTAAAATATCTTCTATAAGAACTTTTCTTTTCTATAATCAGATGTGTTGTTAATTGAATAGAGATATCCTCTATTGTTGAACACAGATAAAGTCAAAGGATTTTCATTTCGGATGGATAATAATGCAAACGTTCTTTTGTTCTGTAAGACCAAAGTGAGGACTGATATATTTCATTATTAATCATCATGAATGCATTATATAAATATACATATTCGCATATGTATATATATGTGAAGATATATATATATATATATGTATATGAAAGTGGATAATTAATGCTAACCA